>JANHFO010414804.1:0-13966 GCA_032468095.1 Pareas carinatus
TTGAGGAATTCTGGGAGTTGAAGTCCACCAGCCTTAAAGGGACCAAGGTTGGAGACCTGGCTGAGGAATACTGGGAGTTGAAGTCCACAAGCCTTAAAGGGACCATGGTTGGAGACCTCTTTTCTAGTCCACCCCATTAACAGGAGAAATCCACCTTATACCATCCTAAACAAATGGCTCTTGGTTTGGAATAGAAGATTCAGAATACATCTGGAAGGGACCTTGGAGGTCTTCTAGTCCACCCCCCTGCCCAAGGCAGGCGGCCTTCTATTGTTTGGACGAATGGCTGTCCAATTCTAATCTCGAGCAGACACCTGTGACATAGACGTCATAGACCCCTAGGGCTGGATGGGACCTTGGAGGTCTTCTAGTCCAACCCACCACGGCAGGAGACCTTATGCCACCCTACATGGCGTTTTTATGGTCCGTAAGCTGCTTAGAGTTGCTAGCGAGCGAGTCGGAGCCTGTATAGAAGTTCTCTAAAATAAATAAACTCAGAATAGAGCCGGGGGGGGACCTTGGAGGTCTTCTAGTCTAACCCCTTGCCCTTGAAGACCTCCCGTGGTGGAGCACCCACAACTCCGGATGGCCCAAAGGAGAAAACTATCTCTGGCTTCCCTATCTGCCCATCAAACCTGCTCCAGCCGAAGAAGGGGGGGATGGACACCCCGACGCCGATGGCCCACGTGGTCGCCACCACGATCAGGGCGTGCTTGGAGTTGAAGCGGAAGTTCCCCAGCGGCTTGCAGATCACGATGTAACGCTCAAAAGCAAGGAAAGCCAAGGACCAGCCGGTGACCAGACCTGGGGGGCACAATGGACAGAGAGAGACACGGATAAGGAGGAACGGGAAGCGGGCAACGCAGGAGCAGAAACCCCAACCGAGGTTATGCCTCAACTCTCCCCCTCCGTTTCTCCATCCAGGGCTTCTCAGCGTCAAGCCTTGTGGACTTCAACTCCCAGAATCCCCCAGCTGGCTTGCTTTAAGGCAAACGGACTGCACTGAGGGGCTCCGGCATTGTCAAAACGAGGGTGTCGTCAATACATCCTGATTTGAGGTTAAATAGATTACTAGTCACTATGGCTGGCTGAGGAATTCTGGGAGTTGAAGTCCACAAGCCTTAAAGGGACCAAGGTTGGAGTTGGCTGAGGAATTCTGGGAGTTGAAGTCCGCAAGCCTTAAAGGGACCAAGGTTGGAGACCTCTGGTTTATTGGATATGGTACAATGGCTTCCCTAAGCCATGAACTATGGTTTATGAATGAGAAGGGATGGAGTCATACTTTGTGCTAAGTCCAAACCAAAAAAAAGACACGTTAAAGTTAAGATTAAGATTTTGCTTAAAAGATCACACAGGTAGTCCTCACTTAACAACCGGCTGCTTAGTGACCCTTTGAAGTTACAACGGGCCCCTCCTAAAAGTACTTATGGCCTGCTTCCAGACTTCCAAGCTACACCCCAGGTGGTCATATGACTGCATTTCAGGCATTAGGCAATCAGCCCGCCTTTGCAACCCATTGCGGCGTTGTCAAGTGATATGACTGATGACATTTTTGCTGGGAACCAATCTTTTTGGATGCACTCCGGCAAAGGACACCCGTAGGATTGCGTTGACCGATGTAACGATCCTTGCATTCACTTCACGATACTGCATACTAATGATACTGCATACTACGTCAGCTAGTGTCATTGGCTAAACTTAACCCCTGTCTTCATGTACAGGAGATGTAAAACAGGGGAGAAGATTCGCACCCAGCTACATAGCACCCCACATAGCGGGGGGTCACACGTTGGACCTCCTCTGCTCTATCAACACTGGCTGGACTGGCCACAGAAGTAACCTGATATACCATTACCAGTCCCCAGCTTCCCATATCAGCCCAGGATAGAAGGATCAATGGTACAGAAAGCTTCTGGCAGGCCAAGAGGAACAAGGATGGACACCCCAGGGATCACCCAAGATCAATCTTGCCCAGGCTGAAGAGGCATGATCACTCAGCAGCTTCAGGACACTGGAAAAGGTCTGTGCTCCAGAGGTTGGAGTCCTAGCATTGCGTGACAGGACAAGCTCCGGTCACTTGACTGAACTCCTGCCAACCCAACCATTTGAAAGCATGCTACGCAAAAGGAAAAATCCTTCATAGGGATTGGCTGCTCATCCTGGACCTAACTTGATTCTGAGTTTTAGACATGATGCTTTCCCATCCTGTCGGTTCGCACCTAATTAGTAACAATCAAAAGGTATCACGTTGAGATTCTCCTCCGTGAGAAAGAAATACTTTTAATTAAGAAAACAAACTCAGCATTTCCTCTGAAAAGAAATTCAGAAGCAAGAGGAAAAACATGCATGGGGCCCGTTGAAGATTATCTGGATCCACGGGCACTCATTGCTTGCAGCCAGAATTTATCTACTGACTGGAAAAATAAAAGTATATTTTTGCATCTTTGGGCATAGAGTGCTAAGGAATGCCCATAGGGGAAAGGACTGCTACAGCCAATCAAGGATACTGCTGCTAACCCATGGAAGATTCAAGAAGGTAGAATAGAATAGAATAGAATAGAATAGAATAGAATTAGACCTTGGAGGTCAAGCAGGAAACCCTCACGGGGCCATGCACATGCTCAAAGGAGTTGTGGCCCCAGGTGATGATGTCACGAGTCGTGACTCATTAGCCGTGACTCGTCCAGGCACTTGGTCTCTAAAAGGTTCGCCCTGACTGCCTGTACCATTTCAGACAAATAGCTGTCCTGTCTCTTCTTAAAGGCTTCCAGTGATGGAGCAGCCACAACCTCCGAAGGCAAGCTGTCCCACCTGTTTATTCTTCTCACTGTTAGGAAGTTTCTCCTTAATTCCAGGCTGATTGTTCTATCAGGAAACTCCTCCTTACTTCCAGGTTGCTTCTCTCCATTTTTTTCTTGTCAGGTGATGGGATGACTGCAAAAAGCAGCCTTAGCCAATTGAATTACTGGGTTCAATTAACAGAACAAAGAGGCAGCACCCTGATCTCTGGGGTGAGGCAACACTTGGAATACTGCATCCAATTCTGGTCATGATGATACAAAAAAGATGCTGAGACCCTTAGAGAGAGCCCAGAGAAGAACAGAGAAGATGAGAAGGGATCTGGAGGATAAATCGTATGATGAGCAATTGAGAGAATTAGACATGGCTAGCCAATCACAGAGAAAGTCTAAGGATGACACAACACCATATTTCCCCTGCAAATGCGAGCAGATAAACAGGCATCCCTTCATATTGCTGGGCCTCGGGATTTCAAATTGTGAATTTGGCGGTCCCCGAGGTCAAAAAGGTTGGCGACCGCTGTTCCAAATGATGGAATGCTCAGCAATCTTCTCTATCAGAGATCAAAGAATCTTCGTGGAGCTTTATGGACAAGCCCACATCATCTACGTTTGCTCTGATTTAACTCCCCTCTTGGGGGATACAGAATATAGTTCTGTGTAGGATATTATTTAATGCACGGCAAAGTGATCAAATTATTTTATAAGAGACCAAACGCAAATCTGCAGTTAAACGCGACCCTCTTGTTCATGCACGGAGCAGCTAGTTAACACAGAAAACATGAGAAAAGGTCTTTAAAAACTTCTAGTAAACGGCATCTGAGTTCTGTCCTCATGAAATCGGTTTTGCGCAATGCTTTCTTTGCAAGAGCGGCCCACTCTGGTGTGTGGGAATCTGACAGAATAGTTTGTGATCAGCAAAAAGCTTATCCAATAATAAATTTTTCAGCGCTATAAATTCCCTGCAAAAGACTAACACCGCTGCCCCTCAGGAAGGTTCATTAAACATGGAATAAGATTGGGGATGCCTCAGGCTTCTGCTTTTGTATTGATTTGTAAAGATAGGAAGTTATTTAAACGTAGCATTTAAAAGTCCCATCCAGGGGTGTTAACTTCAAGGCTGGTTTATTGCAATCCTTTCTTTGACTGTCCACATAATACAGCTAGTCCTCAACCTACAACCATACAGTTAGCGACAATTTGAAATTACAATGGCACTGAAAAAAGTGATTTATGACCGATTTTCACACTTCCAACTGGGGCAGCATCCCCAGGGCCACATGGTTTACATTCGGAGGTTTGACAACCGACTCACGTTAACGATGCTTGCACAGTGTCCCGGGTCGTGTGTGTGTGTCACCTGATCCCCTTTTGTGACCTTCTGACAAGCAAAATCAACGGGGAACCCAGATTCACTTGACAACCGTGTTACTAACTTCACGACTGCATTAATTCGCTTAACAAATATGTGGCAAGAAAGGTCACAAAAAGGGGACAAAACTCACTTAACAACTGTCTCGCTTAGGGATAGAAATTTTGGGCTCAACTGTGGTTGTAAGTTGAGGACTACCTGTATATAGAGTTTAGGCTGCGTTAGGCTTCCGGGCTTTCGACTTCCTGATGCCGTTTACGAGGAGGTTCAAAGACCTACCCCTATGGCTCGGCCATTCAAAGTTTAAAAGAAGTTTTTTGTGTTGGGTTTATATTTTACAGGCAAATAGACTTAACAACTATTCAGTTAGTGACTAGAAAAAGTGGCTTGGAACCAGTCTTCACAAGACCATCGAAACACCCAGTGTTCCACTGCAGCATGTCTAGAGTGATTCACTCTTTCACCTACTCATTTCTTCACTCCCAGCTTATCAATCATCGGGAGGGAGGGGGTGGTTGGAATTCATGGGGAGGGAATGGATTGCCAGGACTCCATCTGCAAACCGTGGGAGCCTGCACCCATTGCCAAGGTCAAGCTGCGCAGGTGCCTGGACGATGCAGACGGTTCTTATGACAAAAGGGAAACACATCCAATTGAACAGCGCAATGAACTGGGGTGTGTGTGTTGGTGGGCAGAGGGAAGGCCACTGTTTAACGATGCAAGCTTTTGCGCAGGAGTTGGTTTCGCTTCTTCTGTGCCTATACAGTGTCTTCAATAAAGTCATTGCTTTTGGGAGAACCACCTCCCCTTTTGGGATTCACCAGCAGGGCAGCTGACACCCAGGGTCATCTGGTCACAATTTAGGTGCCCAGCAACCTGCATGCATTTATGTTGGTTGCAGCATCCTGGGAGGTCATGTGACCATCCTTCCCAGCCAGTTTTCAACAAGCCCAGTCAATGGGGGAAGCCAGATTTGCTTAACATCCGTGGCAAAAAAAAGTTTGTGAAATCAGGTGTGACTCACTCAACAAATGCCTTGCTTAGGAACAAAAATTCTGGTCCTAACTGCGGTCTTAAGTCGAGGACTAGTTGTATTTATATCTCTGCAATTCTCCCAGGATGATTTGGGAGTGGACGACATAAACATTGGCTAAACAAACAGACAAACAAACCCAGGCTGGAAAAGAATGTCAAAGAAGTGCCAAAAACTTGAGGGCTCAGTTGGATTTACAGGACACAGAGGATTAAGCATAGAATTACTGGAATTACTCATTGAATTCATAGAATCTTAGGGCTGGAAGGGACCTTGGAGGTCTTCTAGTCCAACCCTTGCCCAAGGCAGGAGGCCTCACTGCATCTCAGACAAATAGTTGTTCAATCTTCTCTTGAAAACCAGGTTTCTTGAGAACCAGATTCGCCCTCGGCTGGCTCTGTCAAGCTACTGGCACCAGTTCAAGCTCTGCAAGGCAGAACCAGGATCTAATTCCAATCCAGTTCCATTAATACCCAGACCTCACTCTGTAACGATATAAGATTCAGGAAAGTCTTCACAGAAGTGTGCTGTGATTCCCTTTTGTCTAACAAGGGAAGACAAGCAGAGAGAAAACCACAAATGCACGTCCAGTTTTAATTTCAAATACTTTGCAACTGTCCTAATGTGGATTTCAATACAGTTCTTTCTCCCAAATTCTAATCTACAGGCACTGCAATCTAAGGAATTGGCAATTTGACTCTGATTGAGCATTACAGCTAGCCAAGAAGACCCCCAGTGAGGCCATCCAGACCTCCAGGCGTTAGGCACAATTGGGCGTACAAGATATTTTGTATTTTCAGGAGGAGGAGGAGGAGGAGGAAGAGGAGGAAGAGGAGGAAGAGGAGGAGGAGGAAGAGGACGAGGAAGAGGAGGAGGAGGAGGAGGAGAAGGGAGACTGGGGAAGAAGGAGGAGAAACACCATCATCGTAGACTTCCTTTGAACAGACACAAAAGCTGTGTTATTTCTACTGCCTATTGACTTGATTTCAGAGTCACCCTTTGTAAAAAGATGCAAACGAAGGGAAAGGGAACAATAATAAGAGCCCTCCTTTCAGAATACAACAGGCCCGATCCACTTCCACCCCAAGCTGCAAAATCCATTCCTTCTTGTGGAACACCTAGTATTTTGATATTCCATCGTTGGTCTGTTATGGCTGAAAGAAAGTCTGACAGCGCCTAGTGGTATGTTCACTCACAAAGTGAGTAGCTACAGGGAGCGTGTGAGAGGGAAGGGTCATCCCTGCACTCTGGCATTTGCTTCATCTCTAGGCTCTCGCTATCCTTCCTCCGACACAGGTGCCAACCTTGCCTAGCTATTAGCTAAACTGCCAGGAAGCCCCAGACTCTGTGCGGATCCTGCAGTTAGGCCAAGAGTCTCCAATTTCTCCAGTGAAGAGGGATTCCTCGGAAACGGTGTGTGTAAATGACCTTGGGACACAGGAGGAAAAGCCACAGACTAGGCGGCTGTCATGAAAAAGAATAGGTGTTGTGGGAAACACTTCAGAAAGGGTCCTGCTCTAGTTTTCTGGTGTGCAAAAGGAAAGGAGAGGATACATAACTTTCAGACTTCCAAGATTTTATTAATGTAACCACACAGCAAAGACACAGAACTCTTATATGTGCTTTTTGCCTGGATTATCTCAAAGGGTCGTCAGATCTGGAAGTTCCCCTTTTAAAAAATTACAGAGTTGGAAGAGACCTTGGAGGTCATCTAGTTCAACCCCCTGCACGAGCAGGAGAGTTCATAGCATTTCAGACAAGCGACTGTCCAGTCTCTTCTTGAAAGGCTCCAGTGTTGGGGCACCCACAACCTCTGGAGGCAAGGCATCCCACTGGTTGATTATTCTCACTGTTAGGAAATATCTCTAGTTAATAGGAGTGCATTACTTACTTAGGATTGTAGAGCCATTTCTGTCACCTGAACAATGGATGGTAGTGCAGCATCCGAGAGGCGCTGCATAAAATCATTCTGTATTGTAAATATCTTTATACTGATCCGTCTTGATCTCAACACAGAGGCAATAATCGGGGTTTCGCACCATTAGCTCTGCAGAGCCCCATTAATACACAACCTGGAGACCTGGGAAGGCAAGTTCTCTTGACAAGCCCCTCTCGAGTTTTTTCAACGCTACCTTTTTAAAATGCAAAGACAGTCCTCAACACTCCGGGAATGGCGACATTTCAACGCCCTTCTATCACAAGCTGTGTCTGTAGACCAAGCAAAGCTGGCTTTTTCTCTTCTCCGTTGACTAGCGGTGATTGAACTACGGGCAGACATATTATTTGTTAGGCCCTCTAGAGTTCCAAGTTGGGCCTTGGATTTGATTCATACTAGGCACAAGTGAGGCCAAGCATTAAAGCATTGAAACCAGTCTCCGGTGGCAACTTCTCAGGAGTTGGAGCTACGGAATTGATGCCTCTTTTTTAATGCATAGAAGCTTAAGGATATGTCTCTATCTATATGTGGTTCATTAAGCAAGCCCACGTTGATATGCACATTTTGAGAAGCAACATTTTGCTGACAAAGCATAGCGAAAGGAAAGGGAGAACAAAAAGAAAGAAGCGTAAAAATGGATAATGTTTTTTTCTTCTTTTCTTCTCAGATAACATTAGAATCCAGTGGAAGTTCTCCAGAGAATCTGCCTTCTATCATCCAAGCTGAGGTGAAGGGCCAATACAGGTAGTCCCCAACTTATAACAGTTCATTTAGTGACCATTCAAAGTTACAACAGCACTGGAAAAAGTGACTTATGACTGTTTTTCACACTAACGACGGTTGCAGCATCCCCGTGGTAATGTGATCCAAATTCAGATGCTTGGCAACTGACTCATAGTTACTTAACGTTTAATAAAAACATCGGTATCTGCCTGCAATGACCCTAGTCTGGGTTGAAGGGCAGATGTGCAACTGGATGTTCCATCCCTGGAATCAGGGACCACCAGGTGCTGCTCTTCACAAATGAGTCTAATTCTCCCTGGACTAAGCTGGCAAAAGGGGGAGAACCTGTGGTGCAGTGGGTCAGGCAACTGCCTAGCAAGTAAACCAGCCCAGGTTCAAATCCCAGTCTGGTCTTCCAGCTGGGGTTGGGGTATGGCTCGCTGAGGACAGCATAATAAGCTAGAAATGGCCATCCGAGTCTCCCTTCCTTTTCCAGTGAATTTTTCCTGTAATATATACCTGTATTCTTAAAACACACATACACATCTATATACTGCTAAAACATTTATGTCTGTTTGTTTGTAACCTTCAATTGGGCGAAACGGTGCATCACAGGGCAACGATTTTTGAATTAACATACATCCAATGGGCTAAATTACACAATGTGTCCCAAATCTGGAAACCTGTGATTCCTATGGCACTGAACTTTGGCAAAGTTGCGGCCATTTCAGTGCTACCACCCTGCTGCGCTGCTGCAGCCAACTGTGGTTATGTGATATTCATCCGCAAACACTCCCTGCCAACTCCTTGCAAGGAAAGTCAATGGGGAAGCCAGCGGGAAGTGAGAAGCTGCTCCAATTCCCAAAGCTGTTTTGCTTACCGTTGACCGTTCTATTTCTCTGTATAGCTAAGGAAATTTCTCTGAAATGATGACCCAGCTGGTCAGGGGTTTCTAGTAAATAAAGTATGGACCTTAATAATCTTATGCATGTCCTAATAACCGGATTACATTTCAAAGCCATCACTAATATAACAGTAAGCATTTTTCTTCCTTTCCTTGATTTTTAAAATTGTTCACGCTGACCCATTCAGATGGAGATCAAAATGTAGCAGGGAAGTATCAACGTTAGGATGAATAAATATGGCAGCAAACAATAAGCAAGCATTTGCAGCGTTCCTGTATGAGTGGAGTATGGAACAAAATAATGAGGCCCCTTAAAGTCTGCAGCTATTGAATTTGGAGATGAAATGCAGGAAGTGTTAGTAGACTTTGCTGAGCTCAACTCTGTTGGGTGCAAAATTATTTTGTGATACAGAAAAGACTGAAACAGAGAAACCTATCGGGTTTGTATTCTCCACATTATATTTTGAAAATATAAGATCAGGCAGTCTTTGGTCCTTTTCATTGTATTGTACTATTTCCCCTCCAAAGCACTGTAGCTTTCTTGACTTCCCACACTCCCATTCAATTCCAGAGTAATTTAACAAGAGAAAATTCCAGCCATGGGGATTTTTCAGCAAAATAATGTCTTGCCCCTGAGAAATCAATGGGAAATGACTTCTTCTTCTAGATAAATTCAGAAAGATCGTTTTTCTTCTCCCGACTTTGGAGAAAAATGTCAAAATACACTTATGTTTTGTGACATTTACTTTGTTCTTAATAAAAGCACTATTTTTGTACTCTGTGTCCCAAGAACATCCTCAATCTCAGGATGTCCTCTTTCAAATATAATCTTCAGTGTTTCCTTTTCCATCTTTAGACTTCTTCATCTTGTTTTGAAGATGACTTCTTTGCCCTCATATCAGAGAGAGAGAGAGTGGTGAAACAGCCATGGTGCCTGTGAGAAACTTAATCAGTGTGTCCCTTTTGGCTTTAAATTACAGAATTTGCTGTAACCTTTCATGGAGACCTGAGAAAACCCTACTCTGGAGTCCCTGGGGCACCCTGGGCTTGGATGTTTGCTTGCAGACATGTCATTCAAAGGTTCAATCATTCACAGTTCAATCCGGAGCTACAGATATTCTCTTCTCCTGAACTAAAACTCGACTCTTCAAGGATGCAGTTAAAAGGACTTCAACACTCCTTGGTGACCCTGAATGAGATGAATTAATTTTTTTTTCTACCACATGATGGGTGCCTTTTTGGTGGCCAAGAGTGGCGCAAGTTACTTTGAATGGTTGAAACCTGTAGAAAGGAAAGGCACTGGTGGAAGTGGGTGAAGCTACAGTATAAATACAAGTGGACGTGCTTTTTTCCAGAATTTGGTGGGGCTACTTTATGTTCTACCCAATAATATTCATAACATGGAACATGGAATAATAATGTTGAGAAGGACCTCGGAGGTCTTTTACTCAAACTGTCTGCTCAGGCAGGAGGACCCCCCCCTATATACCATTCCAGAGAAAAGTCAGTCCAATCTCTTCTTGAAAACCTCCAGGGATGGAGCGTCCACAACTCTGGGTGTCCCATGCCTTGAAACAAGAAAACCATGTACAGGCAGTTCTTGACTTACAGCAGTTCACAAAGTGACTGTTCAAATTCACAATGGCACTGAAAAAGGTGAGTTATGACCATTTTTCACACTGTTGCCCAATTACACCACCTCCATCGTCATGTAATTAAAATTTGGCTGCTTTGCAATTGATGCATATTTATGACGGCTGCAGTGTCCCGAGGTCATGTGATCTTTTTTTGCAACCTTTTGACAAGCAAGGTCAATGAGAAAGCCGGATTCACTCAACAACCATGTCACTAAGTTAACAACTGCAGTGATTCAGTTAACAACTGTGGCAAATATTACAAATATGTCACTTTGCAACAAAAATTTGGGATTCTATTGTGCTCAGAAGTCGAGGAGTACTTGGATGATGTTCAGAAAATATACTGCTATGATTTAAGGTCAGAATTTTTACAAGGTTTTTTTTAAAAGATTGAGAGTACAAGCTCCAGGCTTTCAATACTTACTGCACCCTACACGACACAAAACAATCAAAACTCTGTCCTCACAATAAATTCACCCATGGTTAACTAGACATTTACTCAGTCATATTTCCTGGGTAAGCATGAAGCATAAGTTAAGCACATGGGCTGCGTTCATACAACACTCTAGGAAAAATTGTGCTTGGCAGATCTTTGGGTCAGTGTGTCTTTGCAGTACTGCCAACATAGTTGTGCAGCAGTCTGTTTTTCTGGGTGCTCCAGCCAAGTCGGAAGAGTTGATTGCGTTCACTGAATAGCTAATGCAAACTAAAATGTCCACTTTAACCAGGAACATATAACAAACTGCACTTTCATTATTCTAATTCAGAAAATTCAATGGAGGCTGCTAATGGCCATAAAAGTAGCTAATGGTGGTTCAACAACAGGCTCACAAATACCGCACAAAGCCATCGGGTGATTTATTTCATTTTGGCTTCGCAGGACAAGAGAACCAAGCTGTCGTAGCTGACAACCTATGATAGGAGCGAATAGAGAATGTCTAGGGGGGGTTGTTCAGTCTTTGACCCCTCTTTCAAGCCAGCGGTCCTCTCTGTCCAGATGGTGGGCTTTACTGTCTTCAAGAGAGCGGCCTTGGTCTTTCAAACGGGGATGGACAGCTGAATCTTCTCCTGGTGGGTTTGCTCTCCTGGGCTGAGCCCTGCATTTGTGAAACGGCTGTTTTGCTTGCCCAATGTACAGATCTGTTTAGCAAGACTTCTATTTATTTACTTATTACATTTTTATGCCACCCATTCCCCGAGGTGGGTGGCATGTAACGGGCATATAAAGGGCCACTATTTAAAAGATTGGGACAAATCTAGGTGCACAACCTTCACCTGGAGGAGGAGCCGCCAGAAAAATCTCAGAGCTGTGGCCAACGTTGAGAAGTAAAAAAAACAAAAACCCTCAGAAAATGGCAGTTGCTCACATATTGTTGGTAAAAAAAACCATTCTGTTCACAGAGCCAACAAGAGTTAACTCAATTCGAGGCAGTTTCTCTATTCACTTTTACAGTGAAACCAGACGGCACGCGTATAAATGGCAAGGTGCGCTATTTATTTGGCAATATAAACCCGAGAGCTGTTTGCTTTAATGGTTAAAGCACCAGGTTAGAAAACAGGAGTCTGGGAGTTCTAGTTCCACCTTAGGCATGAAAGCCAGCTGGGTGTCCTTGGGCCAATCACCAGGAGACAGTGAATTCTAGTCCTGCCTTAGGCACAAAAGCCAGCTGAGTAACTTTGGGCCAATCACCAGGAGACTGGGAGTTCTAGTCCCGCCTTAGGCACAAAAGCCAGCTTGGTGACTTTGGGGCAGTCATTCTCTCTCAGCCCAACCCACCTCACAGGGTTGTTGTTGTGGGGAAGGCAGTATTACATATATTCACTGCTTTGAGGTACTTACAAAGCAATAAAAATGAAATAAAAATCTAAAAATGAATTAAATATGTATTAATTTAATAAATCAGGTATCGGGTCATTATGGTGAGGAAAATAGGATGAGTAAGGAGTATTAGATATGTTTGTCACCTTGAGTTATTTATGAAAATAATAAAGGCAGGATATAAATAAATAATAAATATTTACTTCCCCACTGACATCTGTCCAGCCCCTAGATCAGTTCACAGGAATCTATTTTCCTGATTTTCTTTGTTTTGTCCTTACCATACCAACCTCCAGAAGACAAATGGGATGACAGGTGGTATGTAGGTAGATAGATAGATAATAGATAATAAAATAAAAAAGCAATCCTTAAAAGACATTTAAACCAATAAATTTGTATTGATGGAAGAGGAAAAGGCAATAAAATGCTTCAGCACGACGGCCAAATTATCAAGCAAAGGGACTCTGTTTCAACCACAAGCACAAAATATATTGCGAATGCGCTGTAAGTTTTAAAAAGTTACTTAGCAGCTCCACTTTGTATTTCTTTTTCTTGTCTTTAAATGACAGGCCAGGAAGATTTTTTACATAAATGAATGCAGGGATGAGCAACATTTTCCTTTTGTCTTGGGCTGTGTGTGTGTCACCATTTCGTAATGGTCTAGGGCTGTTCTCCCCTCCTTGTCTTGAATATTTCAATATCTAACAAAAACCTCTGTGTTTCACATGGCTTGCAGGCCTGGCTCTCCGCCCAGGCCTTTGGTGAGCATAATTGAAGCCCTCTTCCCTTCCTTTTCTTTGTTCCCATCTATGTTTGTTCTCTCTGCCATCTTTCCTGTTGTTGAGTTGTTTTTTCTCTGTGTGGTTTTCTTGCTTTAATTTTTTTTAAAAAAAACAATTTGTAAACTGTCCAGAGCTGCCTGGTGTGAGATGGCAAATGCTATTGCTGATGATATAGGATTTTTTCCCCCAGATTTTTAAAAAAAATCATGGTATCATTTTTATTTCTTGCTAGACAACCTGTGACCGATTAGGTCATTGTTTCAGGAGATATTTCCTTACCTAACAAGAGGCACACTGCAAATAAAAAAAATAAATCAGCGGGAGTGGTAATGACTTCTGACTTCCTGCTGGCTTCCCCATGGATGTTGTGGGAAGCCAGCACAAAAGCTTGGAAATTCTTCTCCTTGTCAGTTGACCTGTAGAAGTACTTGGCACTTTGCGGTGTTGCGGGGGGGGGGAGGGACATATGGACCACAAGGAAAACTGCATCCCTGCTCCCCATCCTTGCCTGTTCCCAAGGGCCCCCTCCCTCTAGTGAGGAAGATGGCTCACCTGTCAACCACCAGAGTCTCCTAGCCAGCCCTACCTTGCCAGCAGGCATCTGAGTCACTCCCTCCACCGTCACTCATCCCCACACTGCTATTAAGAGATTTCAAATTTCAGTTTTGGTTGTAAAGCAGCCAATCACTGCTCACCTGCCAGGCCTTGCTGCCAGCCAATGGGGTGCAGAGGCCAGAGGGATGCAGGAAGAAGGGCAGGCATGTGACCCTTCCCATTTCCCCTTGTACTATGCAGCATATGGGTGTTGGGGAAGTATAGTTGGAAGGTGTGGTGGTGCACAACTTGCACAGTCACAGCTTCTTCAAATTTCATTCCCACCAGAGTTATGGGTCCCGGCATTCTGTAAGTTACCGTGTTTTTCCAAAAATAAGACCAGGTCTTATATTAATCTTTGCTTCAAA
>JANHFO010414936.1:0-13938 GCA_032468095.1 Pareas carinatus
GGTTGAATCCACCCAGTTTGTATTTATTGCTTAGGTTCTTTTTGCCAATGTGTAGGACGGAGCATTTGCTGGTCGAGGTTTATAATTTCAGGTTTATAATTTCCTATGTGTCTATAGATTTTCATTTTTTACATTATTTCAAAAAAAAGTGGAATTTAAATCTTTCTTTAAGAATTATATAGTAATTGTTAACTGCTTATGCCTCAATATTAGAAAAATGGATATCCATTTTTTCAATGTATCAGAAATAAAATTATACATTTCAAATGGAATCACACAGATGCAATTGCTTATTCAGATTCTGAACATATCTCATATAATATAGATAGGTAGATATAGTTATATAGTAGGTAGGTAGATAGATATAGATATATATTCAAAAGTTCTTTCAAAGAAAAAAAGTCTGTGTGTGTGAAATTCACACATGGTTGTAAATTCTAGCATGTCAAATGAATGTTGTTTTTAAAAATTCTGATTTTTGTTTATATTTGTTCTCATTACAGGAATGGAGGCTAATCAGTGTATATTTTGCTGGATACCTCTTTCTTTTGTGACTATAATCCTGATAATTTCTTTACTAAAAAATGTTTCATACTTCTTAAAAAACAAGAAACAAAAAGGTAAGGAAAGCTGAAGGAAGTAGAAGAGAGGAGTATGACTGTTAAACTGTTTTATTTTCTTATAATAGAATCATTATTGTCATAGGAACTATATTACATATAAATATTAAATAACAGGGTTTTTTTTACATCAAATGAGAGCAAATACAATTCCAATTAAAAGTTATTTAGAATTACATAATTTAGCTGCAATTCTAATGTACAACTAAGCAAAGGGAAAAGTGATGGCTGAGTAACAGAGAATACACAACAGGTTCACTTACACACACAACAAATTTATCTTTGGGATAGAAATGGAACTATCTATATATGGTGTTTCCTTGAAAATAAGATCAGGTCTTATATTAATTTTTGCTCCGAAAGACGCATTTGGGCTTATTTTATGGTTAGGTCTTATTTTCAGGGAAATGCAGTACCAAATGCATCTGTCTGGCTGACAATATTACCGTGTTTCCTGAAAATAGGACACTGTCTTATATTAATTTTTGCTCCCAAAGGAGCACTAGGTCTTATTTTCGGGGAATGCCTTACTTTTGGGGAAACACGGTAGATCGCCCACCCCCACCCATGAATAACACTCGGCCCCAGGCCCTCCTTACCTGATTCAGAGGGCGGCAGATAGATCGGGTGGGCTGGAAACTGCAGCGCTCTGAATTCGTTTGCTTTCAGCTGAATGGGAGGCGTTTTGGAAGCGCTTCGGGTAGCTGAGGCCTCCAATCTGGCTGAAAGCGCGCAAATTCGGAGTGCTGCAGTTTTCCGCCCACCTGATCTATCTGCAGCGCCGGGGGCCGAGTGTTATTCGGGGGTGGGGGTGGGCAATCTACCGTGTTTCCCCAAAAGTACGGCATCTTCCGAAAATAATATTTTCGAGGAGGTCTTATTTTGGGGGAATGTCTTATATTTCAGCGAAAGGCAAACATGTAAGTAGATCTTATTTTCGGAGGATGTCTTATTTTCGGGGAAACACAGTAACTGGGGCTTATTTTGGGGGTAGGGCTTATATTATGAGCACCCAGAAAAATCATACTAGATCTTATTGTCAGGTTGGGTCTTATTTTCAGGGAAACAGGGTTGTACAATGGTTTTTTATTAATAGCTCTGCAGATTGTTGCTGATGGCAGTTGGAGTCTGATAATATCTGCATCACTTTAGCTTCTATACATTAACATAAGCAAATCAAACTCAGCTACAACAAGAAACAATTTTGACTAGAATAATGTAAGTCGAACATTACAGAAATAGCAGGAAGAGAGGTTTCATTTTCATCTGCGGTGGAATAAAAAAAGACATTCTTTATCTGATCTACAATGGAGAGAACAGTAAAGGTAGTGCTAATTTTTACTAAGGCCACATTAAAAATAATCTCATATTACATATATTTACACTTATATTTATACTTGTAAGATATTTTAAGTTGTGGTTTAACAAGAAGCATCATACATTCCAAGAGAAACCATGTTTGCTGTGCCTTATGTAGTTTGAAAAAACTGTAGGCATTTGTCAAGTTTCAGCCCTCCTTAGTAAATGACATGATGGCTGTTGAAGCTTCCTATTTACAGCTGTTTATAGTAATTATATAAGCTTTTGAATTCATATTACTATATGTAAATACTTTTAGGCATCATAGCAAATCCAAATAGCTTCAGATACCATATGAGCCAAAAAGGAAATTATATAGTCTCTCAGCCAGAAAACCCAAATAGTTCAGATTATGATGTGTCCAACCTAGAGGTATTATTTTAAAAAAAGATCCAGCAAAAGTTCAGAAAAGTTGTGGAATAATGCAGAACAAAAGTACAATACTACCTATATGCATACATATATTTAATTCTATTTTTCATCACAACCTATATTATAGAAAGCACAGAATAGCAAAATAGTAAACAAAGTCATGAAAGACACAAGATAAGAAAAAGGTCAATGAATTCTCCTCAGCACCATTCACTATCTTTTCCCATGCATTTCTGTCTTTGTTCACCATCCTTACTTCCTGCTTTGTATATAATGTGTCATACACCAGCATTTTGTTTTTATAGTAGCTGTTTCTCTCTCTCTCTCCTTCCCTCCCTCCCTCTCTCCCTGCCTCTCTCTCTTTCTCTCTCTGAATTGCATGAACTCTATTCAGCCCCATCTTTCTTAATTTTCCCCTTTCTGTTGACTCATTAATTTAATCCAGCACTCATTCATTCTTGCCCCCATTGCTTCTTGTTTTATTATATAATCTGTTTAAGTGCCTCATTCTTCTGGCATCCAACTTTTGTATTTTTCCTGACATACCCCGCAATCATTTCCACATACCAAAGTGAGCACTAGCACACTCTTATAGGCAGACATTGTTTTTTTAACAATTGTGTCTTAGATCAGCTCATGTCGTCCTCTCTCTTTCCACTAGCGTTTACATTTCTTAAAATTTTTTCCATCCATTTATCATCAGTCTTAAAAATTCTGTCTGGATATACCCATATCAATCTATACTTTTTATTTTTTTATTTTTTTAGATTTAAATACTATATTGCCAAAAGCATTGGGATGTCTGCCTTTACACACACATGAACTTTAATGGCATCCCAATTGTTTGTTTAATAACAAGATTTATTAAAATAGATTAAAATAAAAAAATGTTTGACTATTGTACTGCTAAATATGCATACAAATTGTTAGCCTATCATTGGTAACTATATTAATAACAAAGTAATTAACAGAAAAAACAATAATAATAAACATATTATATAAAAATGTGAAAGTAATAAGAATTATGAACAGTAATAAGAAAAAGACAAAGTTAATGTTCTAGATGATTCTTTACATTATTTCGTGTCAAAGATTGTTAAATTACTAAATCCACTTACAAATTGTTAGCTTATCATTGATAAACTATATTGATAACAAAGTAGTTAACACAAAAAACAACAATAATAAACATATTATCTAAAAATGTGAAAGTAGTAAGAATTGTAAACAGTAATAAGAGAAAAGCATTCCCCTCTTGGGAATGAAGCTAGAAGAGGTGGTAGTCGCTCGGTGTCAAATCTGGGCTATAAAGGGATAATCAAAAACATCCCCACATAACTGTTCCAAAGGTTCTTGGGTGCAACTAGCGGTATGTGGGTAAACATTATCGTGAACCAACACCACCGGAAGTCAGCATGCCCCGATGATTGTGATGCACTATTTTGACGATGACAATGCACTTCACAATGCTGCTACAGGGTGGTTTCATTCCCAGGAGGGAGACTTCTTTGCAAAAGGAATTTCAAGCCTTATAATACATTATGAAAAGTGCCTCAATTTGAATGGCGATTATGTCAAAAAATAGTGTAATGTTGTAGTTTTCTAATGTGTATGATAAACGTTCTGTATCTGAGTGTCTGTCATTGATAACCAAATGGAGATTTTTTTTCCTGAATCTATCTACATTCCCAGCAATACATTTCTGCAAGCAGTCATATATTTTTCTATAAGTACATTAAATACTAAAGGATATCCTGTATTTCTTTTTGTTTAGTAGCATTCCATTTATACTCACATATGCCTATTCTTAACAACTTTAACAAATAATCTTCGATTCCATATCTGCAGTGAAGGCTGCACGATTCAAGCCTATTCATTTTATCTCTCTGTCCTAAATCAACATACATTGAATCAGCATTCTTGCCACACTCATACATTTCTCAAAAACTCTCTGAAAAGGGAAAAATATATACAATCTTCATATAGTACAGTATCTTTATTTCTTAAAAAGCACTCTAGGCAATATAAGTATATAGAAATATTTTGGACCTGGAACTCTGCTCTATTCAAACAAGCAGTCTATACGTAGCATAGAATATACAGGATATGCAATATAAATATTGGCCATAACTGGTTCTTTTAAAAAAAGAAAATGCAGAGAGCATTACATCTTATCTTTGGAGTATCTTCATAAAGAAATAAAGTAATATCACATCTTTAAAAATAAGTTATATTGAAATGCCAAACACCTGTTTTATAAATTTTGCTGATTTCTTCAAAATGTTTTCCAGGCAAAATTTGTGAAGATTATAATGAATACAATCCAAGGTATGACAAAAGTCTTCCTTTTTTGAGGTGGTGTGCTTACACAGAAAGAGTTTTATCCAGTTTATTCTAGATACCAATTTTATATGTGTGGCTTCCACCTAATACATTTCTGGAACATTTCAGACTCGATCTAACATTATTTTTACATTGTTTAAAATGGGAACTTAATGTGAGGGAATAAATAATAATATTCAGTATGCTAGAAATAAAGTATCAGATTCATGCAGCTCTTTACTTCCAAAAATATCCTGCATACTGCATATACCCTATAAACATTCTGAAAAAAAAATAAAAATGGTATCAGGATGCAGTCATTTGTAAGTTTTTCTATTTTTTTAATGGATACTTCTATTGTTGCAGCCATCTGTGATCATGTCTATAAGGTGGTCTGAAAGTTTCAGTTATTCTGAATAGGCCAAAAAGGTTATAATTGTACATGTACTTACAACCATTTATTGATAAGTGGAAAGAAACAATTTTCACAGGTCTTTCATATTCCATGATTCCTATAGTCCCTACAACATCTTCCAAGTTGCACCAGTGAATTTCCACAAACACACAGATTAGATTTTTCAGGGAACTGCTAGAAATAGAAAAGGACAAAATCAGAAGAAACTATGTTTGCATCCTCTATGGTGAAAGTCAGACATCTGTTTTTATAAATGGAAATCTGGATATTTATTTATACAATCCGTTTGTTAGCTACATTTATTTGCTGCCCATTTTGCCATGAGGCTACTCTAGGCAGCTTACAAGAATAAAAGCGGAAAAAATGATAAAAATTGTAAACATAACATTAATGAAGCAATGAAACAATAAAAACAATAACAGTAAATAATGAAAGTAATATTAATTTATAGATATGCAGAGGGAGCAGGAAATGCAGAGGGGAAGTGGTATATATTGGGATCCAATCTATTATTTTCAAATAGTCATTTATTCAAAAATAAACAGTGAGACCTCAAACCACTTCATCAGATAAATCATATTTTCTAAACAAATTATGTAATACAATTTAATATAATGTGGCTTGTTTTAAAACCCTCTTGTACTCTTTTACAGCGATGAGGATTTTCATGAAGAAGTTTGTCCAGTTTATGACAATCTTAATCACTTCCATCAGGAAATGCTAAGTAAGCGATAAAGTTGTCCATTCATTGCATTTAGGGTCATATAGCTAACTTGAATTAATCCTTGCAAGCATTTCTTCTTTTTTCTTTCCTTCTTTTATGGAAGACAATGTTGCAGTTTATAGGAGGAATATAGTAGTTCATGCTTATTTGTTTATTTAATTTGCATCCTGCCTTTATTATTTTTACAAATAACTCAAGGTGGAGAGCATATCCAACATAATTTCTTTCTCCTCTTTTCTTCACAACAGCCCTGTTAGGTAGGCTGAACTGAGAGAAAGTGACTGGCCTAAAGTTATCCAGCTGGCTTTCATTACTAAGAAGGGACTTGAACTCATGGTCTTCTGTTTTCTAGCCTGGTTCCCTAACCACTATACTAAACTGGCTCTATATATCTATAGCTATAGTTTATATTTTTATATGTGTGTGTCTAATATAAATACATGAATTTATATATTGTATTATCTATTTATAAGATCTACTATACAAAAAGTTGATAACAGATGTTCCTATCTTTTTAAAATATTTAATTTTTTTTTAATGTTGCTAGTATATTTTGTGTGTACATACAGTGTGTACATACATACAGTGACAATAAAAAGTGTGCACCCTTGTTAAACATACTTATTGGAATTATGGACCAAAAGTTCAACCTTTATCTCATCAAATCATAACATATTTCCCCCCATGCTTTAGTCTTAATGTATGTTTTTTGCAAAATGGTTTGGATGTTTTTCTTTGTTAGAAAAAGCTACCACACAGCCCAGACCTATGAAGAACAGGTGAGATTTCTGCCCCATTTAGTACACAACCAATACTTGCCAGAAATTCCTACAGCTCCTTTAATGTTGCTCTAAGCCTCTTGGATCAGTTTTCTTGTTTTTTGTTTCAGTTTTGATGAAGTTTTTGATAATGTCACTGTTGTGCCCTATTTTCCCCACTTGTTGATGGCTGCCTTCACTGTGTTCTATGGTATAGCTGATGTCTTGGAAATTATTCTGTACCCTTCTCTTAGCTGATACCTTCCAACAATGAGATCTCTTTGATGCTTTGTAAGCTCTTTGCAGACCATGGTTTTGCTAGTAAATGTCAGAGAAATCCTACTAAAATAGCTGAACTTTATATGGACTTGATCAGAGTCACTTTAGTTAATGTCAAGTGTGTACTCACTTGTATAACATTAGCTTGAATGTGGTTAACTATGAACACAACTATATCCCTACTTTTAAGAAGGTGGTCAAGTCCATTCAAGTAACTTTTTAAAATTTGTATGTCTATGGAAATTCTCAGTCGTTTAGGTCATGGTTGTCTCAAAGGTGCTGTTCCAAAAGTCAACTGGCATTTATGCGGGTGAGATTCAAACAGTTTGACACAATGGTCAGATATGGGAGATTTCATGCTATACCCTACAATGAGTCTCTGCATTTGCGGAGCGGCAGAGGTAGAAGATCTGGCTCATATCCGATTTGACTATTGTCTGTATAAAAGAGTGAGAGACAGGTATCTTGGTCTATATACCAAACGAATGACCCATTGGGATCCCCATATCAAAACAACTTACCTTATGTCCAACCAGAACTTGAAAATAACATTTAACGTAGCACCGTACTTAAATAAGTACAGTTCAGTTGAGGTCTGCATATGTGGGAGTGATCGGGGTAGATTGCAAGGGTGATTCCAAAATATAATTTATCTATATCTTAAATTATTGTAAGCTATTACATTTTAGATTGTATTTTATTCCCATTTCATTTTAAATTGTACTTTATAAAATTCTATTTTAAATTGCTTTTATCAAATTGTAGTAATAATTCGTTGCTGGAACTTTGCACTTTGATATGGCCCAAGAGCTAATCAATAAAGACAATTGATAAAAAAGTCAACTGGTCTTTTTTTGTTTTGTCCTTGAAAATGTTTTGCTTTTCATTCAAGAAGCTTCTTCAGTTCCATTTAAATATCTATATGTCAAGTATTTACCAGTACAGAATAGTTATAGCTGCTACACTGTGTGGTATTGAAAAAACAGGTCAGTTCAGAACTTTATATGATTGATATTAATAATCAGTGACTTTTAAAATATTCCCCATCAAAAATTATTTTCAGATGAAAGCTGCTATGAGCAAATGAATGTTCATTCTCCTGGATCCACCACTGATGCACAGGTTTGTATATGCCTGTTTATAGAAATGTTTTTTGATTTCTAACAGCTTTTTTCAAGGCCCTTTATGGTGCTGAATGGCCTGTCTGGGTCTTCGTTACCCTAAAACAGTCACTTGCAAAATCTTGTTAAATTTAATGTTTAATTCCAGCCATTATCAATTCTATGCAGATATGTCACATTCATTTGTGCTCATTTATTATTTTAACTTGATTTATTACTCCATAACAAAATTATAGAGTCAAGAGTTCCAAGATATTGCAGGTAAAGTAACATGTGGCTACAGCTACAGTGGTCAGGGAATGTCAAGCTCAGAGATGACAGTGAAATCTCATTGAGTCCAATCCTTTAGTGCTTACATCTAATACACAGAATATTGTCAAACTAAAGATATATCTTTCTAGGCTACCAGGCATATCCCAAGAGATTCTAAATTGTAGTTAACCTGAAGCTTTCCCCCCTCCCCGTCCAGTTCAGGATTGTGCAGTCTCTTGATCCAGATTTCTTTCTAGAAAATGTCTAGGTTGGCAAAATCTTCCCACTGTGCTTCTGGAAATGCATATTCCATGTAATAATACAATGGTTCGGTGTCAGATAAGCTAGTTAATTATGATTAACAGAAGGTCTGTGAATCCACAGAATTGAATTGTGCATTTGCAAGATACATTTTGAAACCACCTGAGATATGCCTAAACATGCTTGAACATGGCTCCTACTTACTACTCAGTTCCCAAGACAGCACACTAATCTGTGACTTGGAAAGTATAACATAGGCTGTGTGAATCATGGATAAGCATTCACATGTTATCTATTATAGATACTTGTGGAATCTGTGATTTCACACAAACGAGTAGCTGTCTACTAGGCAGAGGTTCATTTTCAGGATATTGGACAAGAACGGCTCTGCCAAATTCTGTTTCATATTCTTCCTAAAGCTAACCTAATAAAAGTTAAGTGGTGCAACTATGTGGTTGCTTTGCCAATGACAGTTGTGCTGAGAATTTACTGACATTGCCAAAGCTTAATGGAATAATCTCTGAGAGACTTATGATAACATGGCTATCTCATAACACAGGAACACTTTTGCAAAAACTCACCTAGAGAGATGCTAAAAAGGCAGCTTATTATCCTAAATAAGAACTCTCGAGTGGAGTGTGTGGGTGGGAAAAAATTAGGACGCGCTGCCCCAAGTGAAGTAGGATTGTATGAAATCAAGATACTGAAACAGATCATCCAAATAGATTAAAATAGTGAAAATGGCCTGATAATGAATTGAATTTTCTTACATAGTATGCCAATGCAATATGAGTAAAGAATATAATCTTTTTCAAATGCATATGGAACTAGCAAGTAACTGTTTGTTTAGGTTGATCAACAGTGAGCTCCGTATCAGAATCATGTATGTCAATAACAGCATTATTTATATTAAGCTGCCCATAATAATCTTAATCAGAGTGCAAACCTAAGGAAACAGTAAGTCTTACACAAAAGATGATAGTGTATATAATGACAAATCTTTTGAGTTTAATAGGAAATCAAGAGTCCTATAGTGAAGATCTTGATTTGCAGGAAGTCCAATGCCACTCCTAAAAGCATATCAGATCTGATGATATTCACTAACATTGCTCACATAACTCCACTCCTGCGCGAGCTGTGCTGTCTGCCTGTGGCCTTTCAGGTACATTTCAGGTTGTTGGTCACTACCTTTAAAGCGCTCCATGGCATAGGGCCCAGTTATCTGCAGGACCGCATTCGACTAACCGATACCTCCCGCCGACCCGCACTCTCCCGCAGAGTGGGCCTCCTCAGGGTGCCACAAGTCAAACAATGTCGGCTGGCGACCCCCAGGGGGAGAGCCTTCTCTGTGGTGGCACCCACCCTTTATAACGATCTGCCCCCTGCTATACGAATGATCTCTGACCTTCGGACCTTCCGCCGTGCCCTGAAAACCCATTTGTTCCAGTCGGCAGGCTTGGGATAGCCGCGCCCTGGTCCTCCTGCATTTAAAGTGGAGTTAGATTACTCTTAGTTTTATTATTGGAAATTATTTTTATTGGTTCCTCTTGTAATCAGGCATCATTTAATGTTTTTAACATGTTTTTAGTTTGTATGTTGTATTGTGCTTTTATTGCCTGTAAGCCGCCCTGAGAGGCTTACAGAGGAAAGAGGAAGATAGAAGTAGAGAGGGTAAGTGGGGCAATGTTAGGTTAGAGATGGAAGGAAATAAGGTAAGGAAGAGTGGAGGGAAAGGTAAGGGAAATAGCGGAAGAAAACAAGGAAGGATCTATATAAGAACATAGAGGAAACAAGAATATATTGGTAGGAAGATAGGAATGAAGGATGCAAGGGAAAGAGGAAGGAAGAAGAAGATGAGGGGAAGGAAGGAAAGAAGATAATCTAAAGAAATAAGCAAAAAAGGAAATAAAAGGAGAAGAGGAAGAAGGAAGCAGAAATCCAAGTGAAAGTAGACAAAGATAGAAGTAAGTAAGGAAGAAGAAGAAGAAGAAGAAAGGAAGGTAGGAAGAAGGTAGAAGAAAGAAAAGAAAAAGAGAAAAGGAACCAAATCATAAGTGACTACAGGAAAGTTATAAGATATATGATAAGAAAAGGAAGATATAGTTGTGAGCAAAATAAACAACTGTTGCTAAATGGAAGATAGAGCAAGAACTAGTAGGATAGAGAAGAATTGAATAGATCAAGACTAAACCATATATGTCCAAAAGGGTTTGATATACTTACAGTGTTATATTTAAAATGTATCTATATCATGGGTAGAATGATATATAAAATATTTGACATGAAAATAACACTGTGGTCTCATAAGGCTACAGAAACAGTACATGGCCAACTTGTAAATTCCTAACAAGATACCCCAGATTTGGGGGTTCTTAACCCAAAGTACTGTGAAGTAACTTGAAACTACAGTTAAAAATGAAAATCAAATGATAAAGTCAAAAGATATTTATGATCAAGGAAATTATATTGTGTTTATATATAGGATATAAGAAACCATTATTTGGAAGTAATGTATATACTACTGATCCTTCTTGTTTTTCTTCATTTTTCTTCATTCTGTAAATTGTAGTTAATTGAAAACCGATAAAAATATATATTGAAAAAAAAGCAATGGCAGTTTGGGCAGTCTCAGTAGCTATTGTTAAGAGAGGATAGTATAAGCCAGCAGGGAATGTCACAAACCACAATCATGTGACCTTAGGGACACTGCAATAGCAATAAGTATAAGAAACAGTTGTGACTATCAGTCTTTCAGTGCCACAGTAAGTTTGAATGGTCATTAAACCAGGATCAGCTGTATTTGTTTCTTAAGCTATTCTGAGCCTAGCTTAACTGCTATCATGTCAGAGAACTTTGACGTAAGAAGAGTAAGAACTACGAAGTACAAATTTAAGTTCATTAAAGCAAATCTATTATACAGCTTTTGTATACCAGGGTTCCACATCAGTATTTCTTACATGGTTTTCCTATAATTGCTGTACTTATTTCAATTCAGTAACTCCATTTACAATTCAGTTTGGGTGTTTAAAATAGCAGCTTTATATTTTATTTTTCCATAACAATGAAGCAATCTCTTTTATGCAGAAGGGGATAAAAAAAATACAGGAACTAAACCTGTAATCCCACTTCACTAGAATGTTCCTGATTATGCATATAAAACACATGCATTAAACTAATAGTATTTGAATCAAAGATGTGATATAGGCATACATTAGGGGATGATTAAATTACAAAAGAATTTAATACCGAATCCTTTCATTAAGTGACGCATGCGGTTACGTTTTAATGCATTTCCTAAGGGATTGCATATAATCTAAGCAGCTAAATTTGGCCTTGGGTTACATTCCTGCTAATCCACTTTCCTCTTATATAATCTGGTTTAGGTACTAGTTTAAGATATGAAGAATTTCAGGCCAGAAGTCTAATTGATTTTGAAAAGTGAAACAAATTACTGTTGGTTGGGTTTGTTTTATCATCCAGTGTTGTGTGTGTGTGTAAACTGAATTTATATCAACATATGTATAATTGCTTGCTGCAGAACATGGAATGAATATATATACATATATAAAAATCCAATTTCACCGCTATGTTGTGTGGGTAGTTTGTGTCTTCAACGAAAAGCCTGGAAATTTGAAAGTTCTTCACAGTATCTTAGCTATTCCTAGCACTGCACTCTTCTGGACAGAGAGCTCTGACATTGTTCCTGGGATCTGTTGGGGCCACTCTCCCAGATTAGGAGTCACAGCCTCTCCAGTTCCTCCTTCAGGCCCTAGTATTTGTCCAGCTTCTCATACTCTTTCTTCCTGGTGTTGCTATTACTTGTTGCTATGTCTGTGATCGTAACTATCTTTTGATCCTTGTTTACTACCATGATGTCTGGTTGATTGGCCAGTATCTGCTTGTCCAGCTGGATAATGGAAGGCACACGGGATCTTGGATGTATCTCCATAACCTCCTGTGGAATCTGTCATCTGGACTTGGAAGAGTCTAGTTCACGCACTGTCCAGATGTTCCTGTAAACAGTGCCAACTACTTGGTTGTGGTGTTTAATATATGTTGTTGCTCCCTGCATCTTGTACCTTGCCAGTTTGTGTTGGACTGTCTGTGAGGTCTCTGCGTAGTCTACACCTTGGACCTTTCTAGTATAATAGAGCCTTTCTTCTATGGATCTAGTGCTTAGTGCCTGTTATTGTGCTGCTATGATCAGTGCCTCACTGCTCTCTTTTAACTGAGCCCTTTCCAACCACTGGTGGGATTTCTCAATGTCAGGCACCTCGGCTATCTGTTGATACTAAATCTCATGCTGGATCTTGTCTTACCATGACACGTTCTCTGCTTTATCTTCATTCTTTGTCTCCTGCTGCATCAGATATTCTTTCAGCAGCTCACCTTTGGGTACCATCTTACTGATGTACTCCTAGATGCACTGGTTTCATCAGGACTTTGACACTTACCAGTCCTAACAGTGTTGTGCCCCGTGCGCCCAGTCAGGGCCGAGGGAGGGGCAGGAGCCGAGCGGGACTCTTCCTGGGCTGCGGGACTAGCCAGGAGTGTTTCCTGTCGGTGGGAGTGCCTTAGTGGGGACGTGGTCCCTGCGTGGAGGTGTGAGCACAGGCCCAGCCGGACCAGAGTCAGTGTCCAGCGGCCTCCGGGGGAGTACCGATGCCCAAGCAGTCCTGGTACAGAGTCAGTTCTAGGGCCGCTTCTCTTCAACCCAAGTCCACTTCAAGTCAAGTCCACACCCCCTTGACAACTCCTCCCAAAAGGCAGAAACCCAAACGAAGTTCAAGAGGTCAATGTCCCTGAGAGGACGCGCCGAAGTGCTCTTCCAGGAAGAACAAAGTTCTGCAGAACCGCACCGTTCACAATGAAGTGAAGCCCGTTCCCTTGCAACTCCTCTCAAAAAGCAGAATCCCAAACGAAGTCCAAGAGGTCTAAGAGCGCACTCACCGATCGAAGTTCCACTCCTCCAAAGCCACAAATGAGTGTTGTCAGAGCTGGCTGCATTAGCAGCCAGCTGCTTTTTAAAGCTCCCGCTTGGGCGGCGGCCACCGACCACGCCCGTGACCAATCCGCGGGGCTGGCAGTTCCTGCGCTGCCAGCTGACGCAGGTTCCGGCGAGTGCGCGCGTCCAGGAGGGGCTATGGTGCTGCCTCTTCCTCTGAATCTTGGCGTGTGCCGGCCGGCTCTTCCACACCTCCGCACAGCGTAGCTGGGGCTAGCACGTCCATGAGCGGGGCTTTGTTGCCGCCTGCGCCTGGTGCGTCGGGAGCCGGTTCGCTGGCTTCCGGGATGGCCGGTGTGTCCTTCGGGCCACGGGACGGGACGGCCACTGCTGGCTCCACTGCCGCCAGCACGGGGGTGGGGGCGGGCGCTGGGATCACCTCCCCCTCCTCATCGGACGTCCCCGAGTCCTGCGCGGCGAGTTTGGGCCAGGCAGGGGCCCGAGCCCTAA
>JANHFO010415032.1:0-13922 GCA_032468095.1 Pareas carinatus
AAGATCCCACCATCAATTGCACACTGATTCAGACGACCCTGAGGGCACAGATAAACCCTCAATTAGCCTCAAAAAAAAAAACCAGAGCGAGTGCTAATGACTAGATGTATGCGAAGAAATACAATTCTTTCACACACACACCTCCATCCTGTCAGAACCTATCCTTCCATCCCCCCTGCTTGAACAGGGGGTTGGACTAGAAGATCTCCAAAGTCCCTTCCAGCTCTATGATTTTGTTCTATTCACTGTTGGTGAATTCACCATCTCCTTTTGTTAGCTTGCTCTTTATTTATCCTTTTTCTGATTTGCATTGCATTTGGATTTTGTGTGTTATTCTCATTCTAGAGTGTGGCAGAATCTAAACCGAATAATAAAAAAAGTGATTATTTTCTTGACTTATGTATCAGCTGTTCAAATGGCAAATTCACCTTTCAAATAAAAGGCACGTGTAAATGGATAAATAGATAAATCGACTGATAAATGAATAGATAAATAGACAGTCGGGGAAGAAAATAAAATAGTAGATTTGGAATGATATACAAAATACATATATCTAGACTAGCTCTCTATTATTCAGAAAACTCATTCAAACCATCTATGAGAAGCGTCTGCCTAGCCTCTTCTGAGAAATAATCTCGTATGAAGAATCCGCAACCTTTATGGGGAGATGATGCCATGCTTGTCCAGCTCTTCATATTGTGAGAGAAGCCCAATGAGAGACAGGATGTGAAAATATAAGTAAAAAAAAATAAACTGCTTTATTCATAATCTTTGCAAAGAGGAATCCATGTGCCAAAAGCAAATGGAGA
The DNA here is from genome assembly GCA_032468095.1 of Pareas carinatus. Lineage (NCBI taxonomy): Eukaryota > Metazoa > Chordata > Lepidosauria > Squamata > Pareidae > Pareas > Pareas carinatus. Next base: position 810 of record JANHFO010415032.1, read on the forward strand.
CAAGCATGTATTCCCTACTTGAATTGTTATAAGGAATGGCGCAGATTGGAAACTCCATCCTTTTCCAGCCCTTCGGCCAGCCCATCTTGGCTTGGATATATGTTGCGTAACTGATCACTTGTGTGCATAGTTACATAGATTTCTCAATCCAGATATGTTGCAAATATTGTTTGTGCAAGCTAAGTCCAGTTCTCTGATATTCCCCTGATAGAATTATTGGAATATTGGGGTATTTCTCAGCAATTGTTTGTCTGGTCAGCTCAACATTTTGACTTAGGAAACCCCTTCCTCTGTCCTCAATAACATTTTTATCAGAACAGAACAGAGAATAAAATAACAACCTTATATAAGCTATTACTCAGCAATATCATCTTAGGGCAGCATAGGGTTACGTTTGCTCACATACAGATCAGACACACAATCGATTTCAGGACAATACAAGTTGGTATATATATATATATATATATACACATCTCACAATATCCTGAAGGAAATGGACTGACTCATCTTGGAGAAATCTGGAGAACTGGTGTCATGCCAGGTTATTCAGGAAAGGCAGAGCTCAGTGTTAGATCAGCCACCCTGGACTGCTACTAAGTATTACCGTAGATATTGCAATCAGTTTATTTTATTAGGATGGATGGATGTTCCATACGTTACAAGCAATTTAATGGAAGAATGCCAATATCTTTATTAGCAAGTGTGGATTGAAGGCTAATACATCGCAGTGGTTGTTAAACTGGTTGAGAAATCCCCGCAAGGATGGCTCCTCCACCACGCCTCTGGAGATGCCCATCAAGTATTGAATTTGGTCACAATGGCCTACTCTGGATATTGGAGCCATCAATATTTTCATCAATGACTTGGTGAGAGGAGAGAAGGAATGTATCTTAGAGCTTGGGATGGAATTCTAATCTTTTGAAGACAGTCTTTTGTGACCTTGTATTTTTGGTGTGTCTCTGAGGCTGCCTGAGTCCAGATGGATTAAAATAGGGATTTTTAAATTGTCCACCTGGAAATGGACTGAAATGAATGTTGCAGGACTGATTTATCACTTTGAAAAAAACATCTCAAGTGAGACAGGGGCATGAGAGCAAGAAATCCAGAGTCTAACATTATGCAGTCATACTCCATGCTTACATCCTGGACCAAGTCAGTTATTGTTTACATTGAAGGCAGAAGTTTAACATTGCATTCTGTTTCTAACTCACAAGTCTGCTTCCAAGGTGACAGTTTGAAAACTTCTTGGAGATAAGAGAGGGAGGAAGAAATCCCCAGTCTTTCCATAATTATAGGGGAGAGGTGGGACATCTGCAACAGCTCCTCTGCAGAGCTGGAAGTAAGCCTGTAAACAAGAACTCACGTCCAAAGAGACAGATGCACCCTATCTCTGTGTCTGTGTAATTTTTGTTTAACTATGCAAAGTTTTGATGACTATTTTTTAATTGAACTTGATTGTATTTCTTGGAGACTAGCCATACTATTGCATCAGCCGCTCTGTAGTGATACTCTTGAGCATTAATTTTCAAAATTAATTAAATATTGAGTCTAACTCAGAAGTGACATGCTCAAGAATTAACTGGTCCCTGGGGCTTCCCCGATGCCAACAACCATCACATTTCTTTTTCTTCAGCCTCAGGTGCCGTGTATTCCCTCTGGGGCCAGTTTCAAGGATGGAGATCTCTCAATTCTTGAAGATTGATTTAATTTGATCTCTGCCTCTGTCATTATGAGCCATGTGGGAGATCATTTCCCTTTCGTTTCTCTCCAGAGAAATGCGCAACAATCTTTGAGTCCAAGGACTAATTGAATTAGCCAGGGATCTCACCTGATAGGGAGAATTATCAGAAAAGTTTCAGCTCTGTTCTTTGGCTGAATCCTCCAAGGGAGACTTTGGGCAGACACAGGGAGTCAGGTGCAGCTCACTTCTCCCACTGGCTCGGAGGGCCCCCAATGGAGATCTTTCCTGCTTGAGAACTTGACTTTAGGCAAAAAATGTCACTCGGTAATTTCAGAACCTGGACTTTCCTCCCCATTCAAATTCAGGGCTGTCTGGATTCCTTCCCAATAAAATCATGCTGGTCTGAGTAAAATAAGGGTTGAGTGCAAATGGAGCCCTATTTCTGTGTGACAAGGTCACCCACAAGAGTCCCCTTTTACATCTCCTTTCCCGAAATGCAAACTCTGTTTTCTGACAAACAATTCAAGGGATGCAAATTTCTCCTTGAGTCTTTAATTCTGCAATTCTAGTGGATGACTCCATTGGCCTCTATCCCTCTGAGCGCTGCTTCTCCTGAACCCCCTGCCCATCTCAAGCAGAGGTAGTCTCTCTGAGTAGCAGTTTTGACAAGGTCGCCTTTTCCCCCCTCTAAGTTTCTTACCACACGTGACTCTTTCCCACCTTCCTTGCTTTGTCGATGTCTCCCACAACCTGGACATCCTTTAGGTGTGGGAACTTTAACTACCAGAATTCTTAGCAAATTTGATTATCTCTTAGAATTCTGGGAAATAACCTTCACACAGTAATTATAAACATGGAGGGAAGCATACAGTGGAGCACCTCAATGCTATGTCTTAGGCCCAGTACTCTTCAACGTCTTCATCGATGATTTAGATGAGGGAATAAAAGGGGAACTCATCAAATTTGCAAATGACACCAAGCTGGCAGGAATTGCCAACACTCCAGAAGATAGGATTAAGATACAGAAGGATCTTGACAGACTTGAACACTGGGCCCTATCTAACAAAATGAAATTCAATGGTTAAAAAAGTAAGGTTCTACATTTAGGCAAGAAAAACCAAGTGCACATGTATAATATAGGTAGTATGTGGCTCAGTAGTAGTAACCGTGAGAGGAATCTTGAAGTCCTGGTGGACAATCACTGCTAAATCTTTTATTCCTTTGGTGCTAAAAGACTGAGTTGATCACTTTTACAGTTGACCAGGATCACATAGCATCCTTAACCTCTGACTTCAAAAAGCTTTTTAAATTGAGTCAACTCATACAGCTGTGAAACACATCCAATTAGGCAAATCCGAACCATGATTAAAACTGACAATTCAACCCAGAAGTTCTCTTTTTCCACTCTGGCTACTTTCCATCAGAGGGACCTGCATGTGTTCGCTTGAATCCAAATGATGTTAGAAAATCGGTTTTAGTCTGTTTCTTTCCCTAGATTTCCTTTTCTCTGTTTTGGGACATCCTTTGGATGCTTTCCTTGTTTGGGGAGAAAAAGAAGGAAGGCGAGGAGAGCAAGTCCTCCAGAAAGGCACCTGGAGGACACAAGCAAGCCTTCTGGCTGAAGAAAAGATTTGTGATTGATATGGAAGTCAGTGTTACTTGCATTCCTTCACAGAAACAAGGAGCAATGGATAAACTCAGTCACACTAGGACAGACGGTGGGCTGAGAAGTGACAAACTAGCTTTGGTGATTTCCTTACAACCCACTTAACCTGGTCACTTCATCAATGCCTGCATTCACACTTGCAACTTTTAACCATGGTTTGTTTTCTGAGGTTATACCTGTTGGCCAATGAGTCAGTGTATTGCAGGCATCCAGAAGTACTTTAATTCAGTGGAGAGAAGCTGAGCCATAGTTTATAACTGAAATAAGCCACACTTATTTGTCTGCAAGGATCATATTTACACAACGTACTTCACTAGGCTGGGAAAACACAGGTCTAGGTGCACCCTCCTGCGAACCCTTAACAAATCACAGATGACAACAGCCATCTCTCCCCTTTGTCCCTGGGGCAAACCCAGAAGCTGCTGGGTCCCACCAAGAAAGACAGCAGAAGTCATTTCCTGAGTGTTGAGTTCTTTTCTTCCAGAATCATGTTCTAGACATGTCCTGACAGGGAAGACCCACAACACTACAGAACATAGCCCCAGTGGTGTTCCTGTGATTTCTCACAAACATGCTATTTTCCAGCTAACCCTCCTCACATGGATCTGCAAAGAAGTTCAGTGTCTCCAGTGGAAAATTTGCTTCTTCCTATAATAATCACCCTTCTGGTCTTTGAGAGTTCTTCAGCTATTTTCCCAACAACTGTCTTCAATGTAAACATCAGACGGAAGCAGCATGGAAGGCAGCTTCCATCAGGAAGGTATAAAAGTCTCAGGGCACATTCTGCATGACACAGGATTTCAGACAGGTAGGAGCAGCTCTCTGGAATGCACCTTTCTTTCATTTCCAGGTGAAGCTCAGATTGTCTCTGTCTGAATCAGGAAAGCCACTTCCATCTTGTGGCAATGTTTTGAAGTCTTCTAACTTGTCTTATTGTTTTTGTTAAGAATTGGAAAGAGAATGGATTCAGCCCCAAGAATTATGGACCTCCTGCTTTTGATTCTGATGCTGCTGGTGTCCCAGCCAGTCTGTGGGAAGCTTAGAAGGAAGTGCCTGCTGAATTTGGAGCATCAGGATGGAAAGAAACCATGGAGCTATTACAGATCAGGAGACCATTTCATTAATATGGTCATCACTATAAAAGAAATATCACATATATTGTTCCCTTTCAACAGTGCTCCTTCAAGTCCATCTCATTCGTAAGTCATTCAGAATGATGGAGTTGCATTCCCTTCATTTGCAGTTCTAACAGTCTCCTTTTTTTCTTATTTTACTTGCTTCTATATTATAGGACATGTTTAATTTACTGAATCATTTTGATTTCTACTGCTTGCTCCTTTTGTCTTATTTGTGGAAGAGGCTCAAATCTCTTCCATAAATAATTTGGGGATGAAAACAAACCTGAAGGATATTTACAATCTTTTCCTTTCCCTGTACAATCATGAACTTTTTTTTTTTACAGTGGACTTTCTTTTGGTTATTCAGAAACCTTACGTTTCATTTTTGCTATTCAACGTATCAACAAGAATTCCCAGATCCTGCACAATCTCACCCTTGGCTATAACATCCATGACAACTCTTTGAGCACTTTACGCACTTCAGAGGCTTTGCTGAACATGCTCTCCACTGGAGAAGCCAATGTGCCCAACTACGGCTGTGGAAGGAAGGATAACATTTTGTCACTTATTGATGGAGCTGCCAGGGACATCTCCATCCAGATGTCAACATTAGGTGGCACCTACAAAGTCCCACAGGTTTGTGTGTGTGTTTTTTCTTTATCTGGTAAAGTGAGTGCTGGTGGGTGAGCAATAGATACAACCATATCTTCTCCATGGAATTGAAGAGCTGTTTTTCTCCATTTTAGTGAACATGTCGGCTATGTTTTATCTTCAGATTCATCATAAAAGGCCTAAAGGAACAATAAGGACTCTGGAGAGGACTTTCAACTGACTATTCAGCTATTCAAAAAATATCCCTAGTTGTGGGGCCTTTTTTGGCTTCTTCATTTCACATATAAATGACATCTGCCATATTCAGCCAGACTGAAGTTGACAATAGTAATGCCTGTATATTTAAAAAAATGGAATAAAAAGGACTCTAGCAATTACAGGTCTGTTAGTTTAATAGATATTGTGGCTGAAATATAAGCCATGTTCCTCTTCGGTAAACTTGAGATTGGGTAGGGAAAAAAAGAGCATTCCTTGCGGAAGAATAAGAAGATTTTAAGTAGAGTTAAAAGTTATATATGTTTGTTTAATAAATAATGCATAAATTACTAATCAAATATTAGCAACAGATTTGTCTTAAAATATCTAATCACAAAATATGTCAGTCCGGTATACCATGGTTTACTGGCTTTGTAGATGTTAGGGCAGCTTTTGACCCAGTAAATGGAGAAATATTATGGAAGATATGGATTGCCTTCAAATGGAGCTCAGCCTGTTGGCCCTGATCAAAGTCCTTTCTACAAGCCCTTGTTTGAGAGAGAGGTTTGAACTCAATGGAGCCATGAGAAGAAGGATCGATATTGACCAAGGTGTTAAGGGAAGGGTACATATTTGAATTCTTATTCTTCAGTCTAGATGTTAATGACTTAATAGGTCTAATGAATGATCTTGATACATTCTAAAGTGCTAAATACATATTAGAGCACTCTTGTCTATACCAATATAATATTATCACGCTTGGATTGTGTTAAGAAAACTTGGCTCCCACTTATAATCATTCAATGATTATTGATAAATAAAAAATCAAAAGATATGATCGTTGAAAGACAGCATCATAGCCATCAGACATCTATTTGATTATGAGCCAATAGAGAAAGCAAACACCTTTCCTTGCCTGGGATAGTTTTCTCTGAGACTGAATATTGCTTCTCACATTATCAAAGGAGCCACTTTAAAAAAGGGCATCAGTGAATTTACAGATTTTACTTAAACTTTCTTTCCATTTATAAAATGGCAAAGTTATCCCCAAACCCTTACATCAAACTGAAGTTTGAGGTTTAATATAAATAACTACTAGAACAAGCACAATCAGAGCATCTGAGGAGTATCTTGGGAATGGATAAGGGACTTCTACTGCTGCCCTCAGAGCTGAATTGGTAATTTACTCAATTTGTCCTTTGTCTAAATTAGTGCATATAATTATTAGTGTACAAGTAACAAATGAAATGATAGACTTCTAAAATTCCCTGTGTTAGAAATGTAAAATTTCAGTTAAAAACATCTTGGATTGTACAACTGACAAATTATATGAAGAGATGTGTTCTCCCTTTCTCTTGCGCAACTGGGGAACAGATCTACTATGGGAATGTCAATTGTCTAAGAAAGAGAGATATCAGTGTCTTGGACTGAACATGACCTATTGGAATCCATATATTAAAATAACAAATATCCTGGACCATCAGAATAAAAAAATTGCATATGAAACAGCCCACTATTTCAGTAAAATGGTTCAGTTGAGATCTGAATATGTGGGTCTGACTGTGATAAATTGTAGGAGTGATACCGAAATGATTTACATTCTTACTCTTATTCTTTCTTATTTAATTTATTCTTGCATTCTGTATTTATACATAGTTTTATTAATGTTCTGTGTTCTACATTATGCATTTTGATATGGCTTAATGGCTAGTCAACAATAAACTATTCTAATGTGGTCATGAGAACCAATGAGGAGTCATTAAATATCTAGTTTCTGGAATTTATTTCACCCCAAATATAGCTGCATTCTTTTATTGCTTTTTCAGATCAGTGTTGAACCTGTTTCAGAGACTCTGACTGATAAAAGTCAAGTCGTCTTTTTCCACCTGATGCTCCCCAAACAAGGGATCCAGTATCCGGGAGCTGTCCAACTGCTGCTTCATTTCAGATGGACCTTGATTGGTCTCTTTGCCTCAGACACAGCGGAGGGAGACAATTTCATTAGGACCTTAACTGCTATGTTTATCCAGAATGGAATTTGTGCTGTTATATCGCAGCAATTCTCAACAACTGGTCATGCAGCACCCCTCAGGGATGCCGTCTCTAAGTGGAGACAAGTCAATGTCTTTGTTCACTTCATCGAATATAATTCCATTTGGGACAGAATTCTTCCTTTCCATTTAGCACTCAGGTGCTTGCCAGGAGCCATTGAAGGGAAAGTCTGGATCTTGACAGTCTTAGGCCATTTTGCAATTAGGAGGCACAAACTTCTCAAATATGTCCATAGTATTTGGGCCTTCGCTTTTCAGGAGAAGTACTGGGATCAATATTATCCCTTTGAATCCTATTTATTTTTAGAACCTCAAGTTGAAGATCATTATTTTCACTGCTCTCTTTCAAACCACGTCTTTTCTGTCAAAGGCCGGAGAAGATGCACCCAGAAAGCCCACTGGAGACCCAAGAGAAAAGGAACAGACTCCAGTTCTCAAATTATCCCTATATGTACAGTTTCATTAACACTCTGGCCCATGCCTTGAATGCTGCCTATTCCTCCAGATTGAGGAGAAGAAGGAAGGAAGGCAAAGAGAGGTTGGGAACTTCGAGGTTGCAACCATGGCAGGTAAAAAGTCCTGAGTTATGTAATAAGTTGCATTTCCCCCCAAATCTTTACCCAGTAATTCTAAAAGATAAAAAATAGTTTTCATTGTATGCTTTTTAAAACAATCTTATGGATTAAAACATAAACCTGGACACCATATTTCTTTGTCGTATTACAAGTCAGCCACATATAATAAAAAATACTTTCTTTACAATTACATTTCTTATAATTATATTAGCATTCAACATAAAATTACAACAATTCATCTTGTTAAAGATACTTATCAAGTTTTATCTCTCATCCTTCTTCCAGTGCATCATTAATTAAATTATTAATTAAATTATTTGATTATTTATCTAATAAATTAGCCACCAACTTATTATAACAATGACCAGTATACATCTTTAATAATGTCAAAAAAGTACAAATGAAACTATAGATAAACTATGTATATTGTGTTAGTTGTTTTTGTGCTGACATATAATTAAAATCATGGAAGACTGGTATGGACCATTTCAAGCTTATTAGCTCTCATCAGCCAGTCATATCCTTACTGGGAATCGAACCCTTGAAGTCTGGCCTTCCAGGCAGATAAGCTGCGGCTGGGCCAGGAGTCCTCTTCCTGTCAGCAATATTGCTAGGGAGAAGGTCTATTAGAAATTATGCAACATAATTTCTAATAAACTATGTATATCTATCTACTTAATACATTGGAGCTCCCATTCATCTATTCTTATGAGATATCATAGTTTGTCAAGTCCAAATTGTTGGAAACATTTTCCAGATATTTCTGCTTTTGCCATTTATGGATCTTTCCATTTTAGTTTCATCCCTTTCTGGCAAAGAATGAGTTTTGCAATCTGTCCACCTTTGTTTTGTACTTGGACCAAAATGGTGAAGTAGCAGCAGATCTGAAGGTAAGAACCTGGATGATTCTCCCCAAGTTGAATCACATCTATCAGCACCCAGGGACTTTTGAAAGAGGGAGACTTATTATCAACCAAGATGTGCTTTCACGGATAAAGTTGCTCAACAAGGTGTGTGAAATATTGTTGCCCTTTCATTGTTTTCCAAAGCCTTAGAAATCATTTCAAGTGGGCTAACCATGGTGGATGACCTTTACTGAGATTTGAATGCAGGGAGTATTACTTTTCTTAGACCACTTGGGAGACTTCAGTAGTAATGAAGAAAGTGTCCTTCAGATGCTATAACATGGAATAATGTTCTCAGCCAGAGTTCCTCAACCTTTCTGGCTTTGCAGATCAGCAGGGGAAGGGGGAAGGAATGATTCCAGGTGCACACGCATGCACAAATTGATTTACATGAACATCCTTTAGAATATAGATTATGGTTCTTTTGTGTCCCTACTGTTATTTATTATCTCCGTAAACTTTGTCAGAGAGGCCAACAAGTCCTAGGGATTGTGGTGTTGATAGCCTCAATTGCTCTTGTTCCTTGTCCTCAAATATCAAAGGAGGCAATTCTGTTCACTGGGGACTGAGTTCAGGTTGTGACAGAATCCAGTGAAGTTTATTCAAGAATGGATAGAGGTCTTGTCGGTACCAATGGGAAAGCAGCTTTGGAATTACAATTCAGCTTCTCCAAATTTACTTGCCATCTGTCTCCATGTCAAGAGTGACTCTGGGTGGCTCACAATAGTGTATTGTTTGTATACTGTCTTGTACTCCATAATGCCCTGACCCAGAAACTGAAACACTGAAACATTTCTTTGATCCAAAGAAAAACCCTTCCTGACATCAAATGTAATGAGGGAGAATTTGAAAGGAAATGCTACTTAGATTTGGCCTTTTTAAGAGGGCACTTTCTCTGTGAAACACCTCAAATGCTGTCTGTCTGTCTAGATTATTAGCAACCTACGGTCTCTGTTGATGAAAAGGAGGTTCCAAATTTAATAATAAATGTGGGTTTGTCTACCTATGCTGATTGATGTCACCTAATTGTAGTTCTTCAGCAGAAAGGATTTTGTCTTGGATTACTAGATGGGCTTTAGAAATATCATTTCCTAGAAGAATTTAAGGATGACAAAAGCAGTGGCATATAAGGGAAATGTATATAAGATGTTTTATAGATGGCATATGACACCACTGAAATTGTCTAAAATGGCTGAAGTGTCTGATAAATGTTGAAAGTGCAAGAAAGAACAAGGTACATACTGCCATATGTGGTGGACGTGTTAATTTGCTGATAGATACTGGAAAAGAATACATAGGTGGGTTCAAGAAATGACCAAAATACAAATAAGCTTCAAACCTGAATTGTTTTTTATTAGCTATTGTACTAAAAGATCTTGATAAGCAATTGTGGTATTTAATTGTACATGCACTCACAGCAGCTAGCATTGTTTTTGCACAAAATTGGAAGAATGATGAGATGATTAAGGATGAAGAAATAATTAGAAAAATTTTAGATTGTGCAGAAATGGATAGGCTTATATTATTATTGAAAGATAAGGAAGATGCAGTGCACTTCAAGACACGGAATTATTTTTATGAATGATTGGATAAGAGATGGAAAGGGTAGGTGGCAGTTTATATGATAAACATTTTGAATAGAAATTAGTTTTGAGGTGTATACCCAAGTGACTGTTCTTTTATTGATTTTTTGATTTATGAGTGTTTTTATTATACTGTGTGTTTACTGTACGCTGTTTGTATTTTTTATGCTGAATTTTTTTAAAAAGAAAAGAAAAGAAATATCCTTTCCTGACACAGGGAAGCAAGAGATGCCTCATTTATCCTTTTTGGGAGACATGTTCTCAGGACCTCACCTCTATCTCGTCTTACAACAATTCTAAAAACTGAAGATTCCCTTTTATTCTACTTTCACCAGTATGGAAGCTACTATGAATTGAACAAATAAATATAAAAGAAACATAGGATACCTGGTTCGAAGTTTACAGCCAGAATTTGAAAGGAATTTTTTCTTTGTAGCTTAACTGGGCAGCTGTTTTAAACTACTTCCAAAAGGGAGCAGGCTTTTCAATGTTTTATGAACTCCAGAAGAAACCTTTGTAAGTTCTACTGGTCAGAGGTTTCTCTATTCATCACATTTTTTCTCTATTTCAATCAATCTGATTATCTAAGAATTTAATAAATCTAAACTTTATTCTAAATTTAATAATTTCTGTAATTTAATGTGAATAGCTAATCATACTTTAAAAACATGGGTATATGAAGAATGGGGGTATGTGTGTTATTAGAACCATAAGGAGAAACTGACCGGTTGTCGTTCAGTGCTTAAATCTTTTTTTAAATTCCATCCCTCTAGACCTTATTAAGTAGAAAATTCCTTTCTTTGCAATGTGATATGCCCAAAGCAAAATGAATACTCTACAAGTAGTTGTATCTCCTACAACCAGTTGGAACTAGTCAGAGATTTCATATTTACCTAAGTGAAGACCAGAAGCTACTTGACAAATGTCCCTGTCTAGCTCCATTTTCCATGGATGGTGAGTCGTAACACATTTTCTTGCTAGCATTCTTGTTTTTTCTCCTTAGTCCTTGCCTCAGTCCAGATGTGTGGACAATTGTCATCCTGGATTTGTACAGCAGCCTCGAGAAGGAGAGCCAGTTTGCTGCTACGACTGCATTCCTTGTCCGGAGGGAACCATCTCCACCCAGGAAGGTGGGTGTCATAGAAAAAAAATGGAAGGCTTTGTGGAAATGGATCCGTCCAGAGCGTTTTCATGAAAGGGCAGGCTGAAAGACAGACGGAAGCTATCTTCTTTTATTGTTTATTTTCAACCTGGACAATTTCTTACCTAAAGGGAAGTGAAGCAAAAGGACTTTGAAGGAGAGGGCTGGGAAGGGATGGCAGGAGGGCAAGCTTTATAACAGCAGAAAAAAAAATCTCTTGTTGACTTTGGACGTGTCCTTCTAAGTTGACATTTCTAGGAAAATCTTAGTTCTTTTATTCAGCAGTTTATTTTAATTTTCTATTTTATTCTATTTTAATTTATTTATTTAGTCAAACATGTATGAGAAAACAAGTATAAGTATAAACATACCTTATAAACATATGTATGAATATATGTACAAATAAATGAGAACAGTAGGACAGGGATGGTAGGCACCCTGGCATGCTTGTGCACGGCCCTATGCAGACACCTTAGGAATGGATTGAAATGTCTTAGGCGACCTCCTGAAAAGATTACAGGTAGTCACTTACTGACTGTTCAAAATTACAACGACACTGAAAAAAGTGAGTTCTGGTCATTTTTCACACTTGCGACCATTGGAGCATTCCTTTGGTGACATGACCAAAATTTAGGCACTTGACAACCGACTTTGTAACCATTCTGGCATCCTGGTATCATGTGATCACCCTTTGTGACCTTCTGACAAGCAATGTCTATGGGAAGCCAGACTCACTTAACTGCAGTGAATCACATAACTATTGTGGCAAGAAAAATCGTAAAATGGATCAAAATTCACCTATTCTGTGCAACATGAAATTTGGGCTTCATTGCAGTCATAAGTTGAGGTCTACCTGCATTGCAAAGGATTCTCCATGGGGCCCTCTTGAGGTTCACTGATCACTGGTCCAGAATGAGGTGGGGTAGATTGTTCTGGGTGCCCCTCATTATGCCCATATTGACTTTGCTTCTCAGTGCCCATTCCAGATTATTTCCAGGAGAAGCTTTCTCTGCCAGCCGACTTCCCTAGAGAGAAATCCTCCAGTCCAGGATATTAAGAAGTGCCCTTTGGCAGGACTCAGAATGTTTGCCTAGGAAGATGGTCTGATTCCTTATTTTCCTCTAATAATAGAGGTTCCAATGAAGATTCTGTACATACACAGGAAATAATCAACATCCCAAGACTTTCCCTAATTTCATAGATTGCTACCTATTCTTAGATATTTAAAGGAAAGAATGTTAAAGAAATATTGCTTTTTGACTTTCTCAGATACGAAAAAATGCACCAAGTGTTCAGATGATAAATATCCAAATGTGAACAGAGTCCAATGTATCCCCAAAGTTATAACCTTCCTGTCTTATGAAGAACTTCTGGGCATCATCCTGGTCTGTTTTGCCCTATTCTTCTTCCTAACCTCAGGTTTTGTTTTAATTGTCTTCATTAAATACCAAGAAACTCCTCTTGTCAAAGCCAACAACCGGGACCTCTCCTATATCCTCCTGGTCTCATTCCTGCTTTGCTTCTTGTCTCCTTCTCTCTTCATTGGTCAACCAAGGAAAGCCACCTGCCTTCTCCGACAAACGGTT
>JANHFO010415038.1:0-13922 GCA_032468095.1 Pareas carinatus
CTTCGGGAGGAGGGCGGTATATAAATCGAAATATAAATAAAATAAATAAATAAATAAACTGTAGAGATTTTTGGGGTTCAAAAATTTTTCATTACCAATTCATACCATTGTTAATCCAGATAGCTCTGCCCATCACTCACCTACTCAAGACAAAAGGGGAGGGGAAGCTCAAACACAGCCAACCATTAAAGTGGTCAATGGAATGCCAAGTAGCATTCAAAGAAACTCAAAAGCCTGGTTTTGGCTGAATCCATGCTGGGCCCAAATGCCCAATTGTCATCCAGGCAGATGCCAGCAACATGGCAGTAGGGGTTGTATTACTTCAGAAAAACAACCACGGGCTCTACACTTCTAAGAAAGTATGAGAGATTGAGCGCAGATGGCCAGTCTGGGAGAAAGAGGCATACTTCCTGGATGGGAGTAAAACCCTTTTGAGGTGTGGCCGAACCACAAAAAAATGGAGGACTTAAAGACCCCAAGGAGGCTGTCCCAAAGCAGTCCTCTGTGATTAATATTTCAACCATTTCAATTTCACTCTCCACTACCTCTCATAAGGGAAAAAGCTGATGCCCTTTTAAGGCTCCCCCAGTACAACAGCTCTAAAGTTAAGGTCATTGGACCAGTCATCTCCTCCCAACAGCTAGCAGCCCCAGCCATCACCAGAGCGCAAGGAAAACCAAACCCCAAGTGCCAGACAAACTGCTCGTAGCTCTCAAAACCACATTAGAAAAAGACAAATGGTTTCAACAGCATAAAGTCAAGTGTACCATGCAAGATGGCCTAGTCTGGGTGGGCCCAATTCGTGTATCCCAGAAAGTCAACATACTGTAATTCTCAAAAAAATGGCACAATTCAAAGACAGCAGGATATTTTGGCTTTGTAAAAACTCTACACTTAGTTAAGCACCAATTCTGCTGACCATCTTTGAAAAAAGACATTGAATCCTACTGTGTTTCCCCAAAAATAAGACACTGTTTTATATTAATTTTTGCACCCAAAGATGCGCTAGGTCTTATTTTCATGGGATGTCTTATTTTTCCACCGAGGCTGCCCAGAACCGGAAGTCTGAGGTCTTATTATCGGGGAGGTCTTATTTTTGGGGGATGCCTTATATTTCAGTGAGAGGAAAAGTTGTAAGTAGGTCTTATTTTCAGAGGATGTCTTACTTTCGGGGAAACAGGGTATGTAGCTATTTGCCTTGTCTGCTGCTTAGCTAAAAGATGGCCAGGGAAACCTCCAGGTCTCCTTCCAATAGTTCCAAAACCCCAAGCATCCTGAAAAATCTCTCTGGACTTTATAGTGGAATTATGGAGAAGTTCAGGAAATACAGTAATTTGGGTTTACTGACTTCTTTTTCAAACAAGTGCACTTCATGCCATGCCCCAAATCCTCTCAGCGTGCACACTTTGCCAAGTTATTCATGCAACATGTGTACTGGCTCCATGGGGCTCCTGAGCATATCATTTCCAAACACAGAATTCAATTCATTTTGCAATTTTGGCAGTTCTTAAAATTGTTTGGCTTAGGCTCCTCCCATTGTCCACAGACAAATGGTGTGTGCGAACATACGAATGCAGTCTTAGAACAATACCTAAGATGCCACATTAATAAACAACAAGACAATTGGGCTGACCTCCTCCCATTCGCTGAAGTAGTCTACAAAAATGCAGTGAATAGCAATACCGTGTCGCTATGGGCCAGGACTTTGTAGTCATACACAAATTGACCAAGGAAAAACCACAAACTACATTGCTAACAGAGTGGATTGTAGAACCCCAAAGCACTTGGCCAGTTGTCCGCAAAGCACTAGAGAAAGCGAGGGAATCGTATAAAAGACAAGCTGACAAACAGCAACTCAAGTCAAAGCCTATTAATGTAGGTGACCAAGTCTACCTCTCCACCAAGTATTTGCAGCCCAGGCTACTATTGAAAAATCTAGGACCTTTCCCAATCAACAAAATCATCAATTCAGTAACAGTTCAATCTGGTTTACCACTGTAGCCTATCGAAACCAGCAATAACCTCTCACCAAACCTTGCAATGAAACCCCCAGCAACTCCCATTCTAATTGAAAGAGAGCAGCACTTTGATGTGAAAGAAATTTTGGACTTTCATAGACACAGAGGGAAAATCCAGTATTTAAGTAGTCTGGAAAGACTTTCCTCCTTCAGAAACAGAATGGATAGATGATCAACATGTTCAAGCCCCAAGATCTCTCCAAAAATTCCATGACAAGAACCCAGATAAACCCTATTGAATTATAACTAAAGTTTGTTTTTCACTCTAATTATTTCCCTTTTCTCTCCTTCTGTACAGGACTTTTCCAAGGGGGCAGGCAGAATGTCAGGGCTGCCATCTTCAGCTTCTTCACCGTTGACATCCTGTCATAAAATGCAAAGGTGGGGAGGAATTTGGGGAAGTAAAGTTCAGGCATGACAATGGGGAAGACAAAAGAAGAGGAGGTGTCAAACCAGAATAAGCCAGACACATAGAACACATAACCTGGGAACAGAATGTGAAACTATATCAAGAGGCACCAATCCTCAAAGCAGTTCTCAAACCATCAAAAAGGAATACTATTGGACACTGATGAACTGGTCAAGGGAGGAGGGCCAGAAAAAGAGGAAAAAGCGTAACTTTAGTGCATGTAACCTTAGTGCAGAAATGCTCAGATCTAGCTTTACTTTCACTGCAACCACTTAACTTTAGTAAAAGAACCTTTCACCTCAAACAAATGGAGTCAAGGGTCTTACTTCCTAAATGTCTAGGTTGAGACAAGTCTGACATCTGCAATCTGTCGCTACCTGATCAGCAGTTTATACAGCATGAATAGCTGGGCAGTGGTCCATGCAGTTAGTAGCCCCAAGCATGGGATGAAATTGATCATTTTGGTTAACATATCGACCATAACCAAAGTAGTGGTGGCTCCTTTTGACAGTGTTCAGTGATGAAATTCATAGACAGCTTCACACAGTCTCTGTGGTGTTGGCAAAGGCTGCAGCAGTCCAGGGGGAGCACCCATGGTGTTTTTGGCCTGCTTACAGTGCATGCACAAGGCCACATGTCCATGGATGTCATGTCATTGCTGCAGACACCAGAAAGTCCAGGAAACTAGATAGGAGTGTCTTAATCACCCCAAAGTGGTCTGCAGCTAGGCTATTGTGACACTGTTGCAAGATGAGACCACAAAGGGGACCTGCCAGAACACAGAGGCAGTCTTGAAAGCAAAGCAGGTCCTCAGTGTATGATCAAGGGGTTATCCTATTTTCTGCACCTTGGACTAACTCCCAACAATGTGTAACACCAAGCGGACCTTGCTGCTGTGCCTCTCAGATCTGTGTCTCTCAAATTGACTTGGGATTGGTAAAATCCATGACTCCTGACAAATACAGGATCTGTGGGTTGTGAACCTGCAGCCATTCCAACCTAAGAACTAATGGGAAGTGAGGCATAGCTGCTATGTAGAATGAAAACTCCTCTACATACAAGTCAATCTGCATCCAGAGAGGTATCATGGTGGCAACCATAGGTCCAGAACAAAACGGTGGGCTGTTGATGGTCTCCACCAGGACCAGCAAAATAACCTACTGCTGAGAAATAACTCATTGGGCTGTGTACATTAAGTACACAGTGGCCCCAGAGTTCACCATGGTTCATGTCACCATATCCCCTGGCCTAGTGATGACAAGATAACCAGGATCATGATGTGTCTTGACACTATAAGAAGGGGTAGCTGAGACTGATCTGCTGCAAGATAGGCATGACCTATTGAACCATCTAGGCTGGGGACGCTTGCTGTTCTTGACTTTAGCCGAACACTTGGCTGCCATATGCTCCAGCCCCCTGTAGTACAGTCTTTCATGATGATGCTTCTCTTTTTTGACTTGCGTGAGGCATGGCCATGTGGCCTTGAGCTGCATGGGCTCCTCAGGCATGACCAGGACCTCTGACTTACTGGGCAGTGATGACAAGTCTGCAGTATGTCATCTTGCCCTACACTGCTGCAGATGGCTATCAATGCTCCATGTGCATCAGGGAACATTCCCTGTGGGCAAACTCGTCCAGAAGCTCTGAGGTGAGGCCTTCCTGGAAGTGGTCAATCATAGTTACCTCATTGCACTGTAAATCTTGGCTGACCACATGAAAGTCTCTGATGTAATCTGCCACTGGTTGGTGCTCCTGTCTTAGCTTCCGCAAATGACTATACATAAAGGGCTGATCGGTGTGAAAGTCCTCCAGCTGTCGGCTCATGTAAAGCTGACATTGCCTGAAAAGCAGGTGTTCCTGACAAACCTTCCCCCAGAGTCTGGTTAAATCACTCTTTCCCAGCTGTTTCTTGTGAGGAGCGGAGGGCTGCTTCCTCACAAGCAGCCTTACTGACCTCCTCTGTGCCTCTTTCCTCTCTTCATCCATTAATCATGTGATGGAGGAAGCTAATCCTTGTCAGAGGTGGTCTTGAGACTAACATCTTTGTTGACTCTCTCCAGCTGTTCTGCTTCTGCAGGTGGTTCTCCATCCAGTCAGTCCCCACCACCCCGCAGGGAGCCCTGAAACTGCCTTCTTCTCAAACCCTGGACTCTCCACTCATTCAGAGATAAGTGAAGATGGTTCCAATTCCAACTCCTCCTATGAGTTGGACGTTGGACGGTTCCAATTCCAACTCCTCCAATGAACTGGGATCCGATTGAGCCATGAGAGTGACACAACACCCTGCAGTTGCAGTTGCTGATACATCTTTGTCTCTGCATCAACAGCTGACTCCAACAACAGAAACCATGGTGGCGAGCAGTGGAGTCATCGGTTGCATGGAGGGTACAGGAAAAACTGCTTGACTTATGAGGAACTGATGCAAGTGGGGGCTCAACTATAGCTCACTGAAGTGGAGAAGGTCTGGTGCCAATGGAAAGGACTCTACATTGCAGCAATCAAGTTTCCTGCTAAGAGGAAGCCCACACCAACAGAAAACTCCAGGAACCCAGTCTAGAGGATGGCGTCTTGAATGGTGCAGCAACCCTGCATTACGCCGGCCCAGAACCTGGTGTTGACAGCGACTTTGGTTCTTCTGGAAAAGCTTTGCACACAAGCTATTGTTTGGAAGAAATCATGAATATTATGGAAGTGGCCTTTGCAGCCAAGTGAGACGTCCTGCAGCATGACGTAGCCCTTCTTCTACTTGTGGAGACCATTGACAGCCACCCTCTCCATTTGGGACCAGTGGCAGCAGCAACTGTGTCAGTCCATCTGTGGATTGGTAGCCATGTGGAAAAGCTGAAATTCTATGTAGTAGCTGCTCTGCATTTCTCACTGGTGCTTAGCCCAGAATGGCACACAACCCACACATTCTTTCGCCTGATGGAATAATCTATTTTGATAACCCCAAGTGTCATTATCATTGTGACTCCATGTGTAAGCAGAGGAAAGACCCATTGAAAACTTCTCTCCCGAGACTGTCAACTATGTCTTTGTATTCAGGGAGAAGGAAGCAAAGCAACTGCCACTCCACCGGCCCTATGACTGCCCCACTGACTTGGTTTTGGATGTGAAACTGCCCGTGGGCTAGATCTACTCACTCTCTGAGCCAGCACTTGCAGCACTTCAGGACTTAATTGCCAAGAACCTGAAAAGGGGGTTCATTTAACCCACTACCTCATACCTAGCCACTCTGGTTCACTTTGTGAAGAAGAAATAAGGGGAGTTGTGGCTTTACTGTGACTACTGGAAACTGAACGCCATCACTATAAAGAACCCCCCCCCCCCCGTTGAGCTCAAAACTCCTGGAGCAGTTACAACAGGCGGTGGTGTTCACAAAATTAGACCTCAGGGGGGCATATAACCTGGTATGCATAAGGGAAGGGGATGAATGGAAGGTGGCATTCAGGACTTGGTATGGCCACTTTGAGTATATAGTCTTGCTGTTTGGACTTACCAATGCCTCAGGTGCACTTATGCATTTTATGCATAACTTGTTTTGGGACTTATTGGGTCAGTACGTTGGTCATATTCTTGGACGATATCTTGATCTTCCCATCCCCAACAGACTACTGGAAACATGCAAACAGTGCTACAGCACTTCCAGGAGTATCACCTGCTCACAAAGCATGAGAAATGCTGGTTCACACAAACCACAATTGATTCCTTAGGCAATCGGATGGGCATTATGATGGACCCAGATAAGACAGAAGCCTTACATTGTGGCAACCACCACCCGGCTGTGTTAAGGACATTGAACGTCTACTTGAATTTGACAATGATTACCAGATTTTCATTCTGCATTCAATGCCTCCTTGGTCAACCTGTTGCAGACAGAGACAAAGTTCATCTGAGGGGGACAGCAGAACAAGAAGCATTTGTGGCCCTCAAGGTGGCATTTGCTGATGATCACATTCTTCACCATGCTGACCCATCATAGCCTTTCATCATGCTTTGGATGTCTTGGTGGAGGCAGTGTTGCTACAAGCTTCTGCTTCTTCTGGACAACTATTCCTGTGTGTATCTACTACTTGTGAAAATTGAGTGTTGCAGAATACCACTACATTTCTATGGGACAAGGAAATCTTGGCCATGAAAGTGGTTTTTGAGATGTGGTGACTCAAACTGGAAGGAGCGTGGCACCAGATACATATGCACAATAGACCATTGAAATCTGGAACATCTGCAAGCCATGAGAAAACTGAACCAACGCCAGATCTGGTGGTCATTTTTTTTGCCCAGTTCAACTTTTGAGTGACATACACTCCAAGTGGCTGTATTCAGAGGGCTGATGCTCTCTTCCAAAAGCCCAAATACACATGCGCTGAAAACAAGATGCTGCCTCAAATGATCATTCAACTGGAGAGGTTTGCAGATGTCAGTGAATTTAAAGGAGTGGATTTAGGAGGAGCAGTGTCAGGATGTTTTCTTGGCTGCCTGCAGAGCTGAGCTGAAGCAGTTGGCAGCAGGCCAGGCCTTGGTCTGGGATGGAGAAGATACCCTGCTTCTGGGAGCAGTACTATATTCCTTACTCAGTAGATCAGACCTTTTGGTGGCCTCATATGCCATGACTTGGGCAGCCTCCTGTTCTGAATGCAGGTAGGTGAAAAATGCTACAAGGGCTCTGCCAGGTGTTCTCCGACCCTTGCTCTGTGGTGAGGCAGAGACCACAGGTAAGCATCTCCATGAACTTTATCACAAACATAGTGGTTTCCAAGGGAGCCATGACAATCCTAGATGTCCAAGATGGTCCATTTTATTCTGTGTTCTGGACCCTGAACAGCCCAGTTCTGGTGAGCATTCCTAGTCAGTTTGAAGGTGCAGGTGTGCCTATCCTTGGCCCATCATCCAGAGACTGACAGAGGCACAGAACATGTAAATGTGGTGTTGGAGCAGTATCTGCATCTTTCAATAACTTCCAGCAAGACAACTGGATGGATCCATTAGTGAAGGCCAAGTTTGCATATAACACTGATGACCCCATTCATGGCTAACTACAACTTCCACCCATATTTGTTTCCCTTGATCGTTTCTGACTGTGCCAGCCACTGAGGAGTTTCTTCAGGAACTGAGAGCCTTACACCAAGTCTTGAAAGACCAATTGGACAAGAAATTCACAGATCAGCATCGCCATTTTGTGCCTTCTCTAGCTGTGGAGTACATGGTCGGATTCTCAACCCAGAATCTTCCTTCACTGCCATCCAACAAGTTGGACCACTGTTTTGGGGGCCTGTTTCTTGTGGAGGTGGTCATCAGCCCAGTGGTCTATAAACTTATCCTGCCTGCCCGGTTTTGAGTTCATCCTGTGTTTCATCAGGTTCTCTTGCTTCTTACATTCCCTGCCAGTCCACATCAACCTGCAACTGCACCTCCCATGCCTGTCACTGTGCAAAAGCAGCCTGAGTATGAAGTGGCCCATATTGTGGACTCTCACTATCAACAGGAAACCTCCAATACCTCATTGAATGGAAGGGATACAGCCCTGAAGATATGTCATGGGAGGATGCCGATGCCATGCACATCCCTCAGCTGGTTCACCAGTTCCACCTGTGATACCATGGAAACATGACCCATGAGAATCCAGGAGGATGGGTCATGCCAGAGGGGACAAGTAGTGGCTATCCTTGATGAGGAAGAGATGATTCTAGGGGCTTTGGAGGAGGGCACATGGGAGCAGCAGAAAGGTGCCGAGTTCTCCAAGCAGGGAGTAAATGGGTTGGGAAAGAGGACAGGCCAGGAACCTCATAAGGGCAGTCTTGAGAGCACTCAGATGAGTGCCTGGCTGAAGAAGAAAGGGGAAAGATGTAGCTGCAGCTGGAGGACTCAGAACTTTATCAGAAGCACTGGGTGGAGTAGGAATGCAGTTGCAGCTAGTCAGCAGGGAGGAGGAACTCTCCTCCGCTGAATGCCAGTGTGTGCAGCCTGAACAGAAGGAGGCGTAACGAAGATCAGCAAAATACTTGTGAAGAGGTAGCCTCACCCCTCCTAATGGGCTACACCAGCTGGCAGCTATTTAATCCAGCACATGGAGCAATGTGATGCTGGAAACAACTCATCCATTTCCTGCTGTGTTTGTGTTCTGTCTTTGTGATTCCTGCTTTCAGACCTGTGCCTTGATCCTGTGACTGGAGTTTGGACTTGACCTTTCAGATTTTGGACTTGGTTTGGTTGGTTGGTTTCTGTATGACATATGCTGCGGGGAATAATATTAGGGACTTGGAAAGCCTCAATAAAGACTTCAAATCCTCATAGTGTATGAGTATGTGAACGAGACAGGACACAATCTTTGAAAAGTGTTGGACATTTTGCCACTGATTTTCTTAGATACAGAGAAACCCTTTGACAATTTGAATGGTGCTTCAATGGTTCAAGGTTTTGGAAGATATGAATTTTGGAGAGAACTTTATAAAATGGGTAAGATTGCTTTACACTTCATAGAAAGCACAAGTAATTGTCAATAGAGATCTAACCAAACCCTGTAAGATGCAAAAAGGAACAAGATGGGGATGCCTACTGCCTCCTCTTATTCATTTTGATTTTTAAAAAAGAAATTTGTCAGTTAAAAGCTTTTGCAGATGGCTTAATGTTGGTTCTGGGAGATCTTTTACAGGGAATTGAAACTGAAAAGAAAATGTAAAGAATCTGGTGCTTTAATAGGTAAAACTAATAAAACAAAAACATAATTTACAGTTTGATAATTGACAGGGTAAATTATAGAAAGAAGAGTACAGAGTTGGATATCCAGAGTACAAGGTAAATTTATAATCATACTTATAGAGTTGCTGTAAAAAAGATCAGAAGATACTCCTTTGTATCTTTTCTATTTGCTTTTATTTTTTCTTGAACTTTTAGCTTATTGATTCTTTTCCTTACTTTATATTAATTTGTATCGGTTTTTATCTTCCTTTAAAAAACTTTAGTCCTCCTTTTAAAAAAAATCTAGAGCTGAGTGAAAGTGACTGGCTCGCCTTCCGGTTTCTGGGCGGCCGCGAGTAGATCGATCTTCGGAGGCTCGCCCCGATCAATCCTCCTGACGTTTGCTTTTCGTCAAAAAAAAAAAGACGCAAAAAACCTTCCTGCAGGGAAGGCAGGCAGGAGCAAAGACCCAGGACCTCAAAACAAGCGGCGGCTGAATCGGAGGCTCCTTGGGTGGCTCTTGGGAAGCAGAGAAAGAACCGCCTGTCAGCTGTTAGGCGGCCATTGCAGCCAGAGCCTGGAATTATAAAATCCATCTGAAAAGATAAAAAAAAATCTGGAAAGCCGCTTGGACAGTTGGTATAACTCAGTGTGAGGGTGAGCATAATATTTTCTTCCATTCTACCCCTGTTTTGCCTACTCCAAATAAAGGGAAAGACGAGAAAGTCCAATAACCTTAAGGAGTCAAGCAAAGCCTATCCTTAGCGGCACTTTGAAATAGAAGGGGGAAAATTTAGGAAAAAACCAGACCCTTAAAGACCAAGTAAAGAGACTTTGTGTTGAATGAATTTGATTAGAACTATCATTTGATACTGATTAATTGAAAAAAGAAAACTTGGAGGGGCTCCAAAAAAGGAAAAAAAGTTTCTCAAACTGAATTTGACCGCTTAAAAAGGGAAGTAACACTAATCTAAACTGAACCGAGGAGGACAACTAGTAGCGAAGGGAGACATAACAAGAGAAAAACTTTTCAAACTTCAATATAACCAAACAGCCTAGCCACTACTGACATAATATACAACATAATAAATTGAACAATTTGAATAATTTGAATAATTTGAAAATAAATAACCTAGAAGAAAAGATGAGTAGATATGGAAAAAGAGATTTACCCAACAGGACAAGGAAACATACAGACCATACTGCTCAGAGAAAAAGTAGAACCCCCACAATCCATATAGGAACAAATAGCCCTACTTAATGAAACCTTATCAAAAAACCATGAGGAAATAAGAGAGAAATTTGCTGACTCAAAAACAGATACAGAAAAGCTGAGCTCACAATTAGAAGAAGTTAAAAAACAAAATGAACATCAATTACAATTGATTACAAAAAATGAACAGCGGATTAAATTACTAGAAGAGTATGAAAGAAAATTGGAGGAAGAGTTGGAGGAAAACTCTAAGCTAGAAGCAGCCAACCAGGGGTTAGAAGGGGCTGTTGCGATGCTGGAGCTTGAGAAAGCAATCCTCTACCTTAGATTCCAAAATTTAGATGAGGAGAAAGGGGAAAATATAAGGGAAAAAATGATCCATATACTGGCAGAGAACTTGGATGTTGAGCCGAATGATATCAGGGAGGAGACAGATGAGGTTTACAGGCTAAGTTCAAGCTACGCCCAAAGAAACAAAATAACCCAAGAGGGGAAAAAAGCTACCAGAGAGGAAATATTAAAGTGAACTAGAGAACAACCCCTAGTATTCAAAGAAAAAACAATAATGGTCCTCAAACAAACACCAAAAATGATTCGGGATAATAGTAAACAATACTACTTTTTGACAAAAAAACTAATCAACAAAGGTATTACATTCAGATGGCTCAATTCTGAAAGAATACTAATTAATTGGAATGATACAATGTATTATTTAAATAATATGTGGAAAGAAAAATACTTTGATGAAAGATACAGGATAGTATTGACAGAAGAAGACACGGGATTGCAACACAAAGACAGACCAGAACAGGAAACCACGAAAAAAAACCAACAGGAAGAAAAGGCACAAGCACCAAAAGAAGATTACAGAGAACAAAGAGTTACAAGATCAATGAGAGCAAAACAAGACAAAGCGCTGGAAAATGAAACAAGTGCCATATCAATAAACACCCCAAAAAAGAAAGAAAGCATTCAACCAATTACCAAAACTAAACATGGAGATAATTTCATTACAAGAAACTCACATAACTAATAGTCACTACAAGTTACTGGAATACCCAAAATTGGGGAAACTTTTCTACTCTGCATTTTCGACAAAAAAAAAGAGGGATAGCAATGTATATAAAAGAACCACTAAGACCCGAACAAATTTATAAAGACGATGAAGGGAGAATTCTGATGGTAGAAATTAATCTACTACAAAAAAGAACACTATTTGTCTCTGTCTATGCACCCAATGAAAGACAGGAAAACTTTTACCAAAAATTACATTAAAAAATTGCGGAATTAAATTACTATAATATTTGTATATTAGGAGACTTTAATGCTATTGCTGACGGAAAGAAATACCCACAAACTTAGAATCAGAGGAAGAAAATGCCTACCCAAAGCATTCTTCAAAATGGCAGAAAAACTAGGACTTAAAGATCTATGGAGAGAAAAAAGCCAAACTTCTAACAAATATACATACTATTCTAACATCCATAAATCATGGTCCAGAGCAGACATGTGCTGGACTTCACTAGAGCTAACAACCAATACCAAAGAAGCAAATATAGAATTAGGAACATGGGCGAATCACAATCCGATCAAAATAATCTGGAAAAGGACCAAAAGAAGGACACACTGGACAATGGACAGGTCAATTCTAAAAAAAAAAATTATACAATTTGCAAAAAGAGAAATCAACCTATTCTTCAATGAAAATAAAAAAGAAGCTACATCGCTACAAAACACATGGGATGCAGAAAAAGCCTGTTTCAGACGCATAGCCATATCTTACGCAGCCCATAAAAACAAAGAGAAAAAACAAAAGATGAAAACCCTAAAACAAGAATTCGCACAAATAGAAGCAGATCTCCAAACCAATCCACAAAAGAAATAACTAAAAAAACAATTGGATCTAATAAAGCATAAAATTAATATATTATAGTCAGAGAAATTAGCACTACAATTGAAAATCACCAGACAAAGAATCTTTGAAAATGCTAACAAACTAGGCAGATGGCTAGCATTTAAACTTAAACAAAGGGAAAAAAAGATGGATTAGTAGACTATTAGATGAAAAGAGGGAGATGCAATACACACATGAAGGCATAAAAAAGTAATTAGGAATTTCTACAAAGAATTATACACGGAAGATTTAATTTTACCAGAAAAAACTAAAAACTATCTAAAAACCAGCAATATCTCCAAGATAACAGAAGAATGTAGGACAATATTAAATGAAAAAATCTCACAAATGGAAGTACAGCAAGCCATAGCCAGACAGAAAAAATGACAAAGCAACGGACCCAGATGGAATACCAGCAGAATGGTATAAAGAGCTACAAGAACTACTACAACATTACTTTAATACCGAAAGAAGGGAACGACCTGACAGAAATTCAAAACTATAGACCAATCTCCCTACTAAATGTGACTACGAAATATTTATATCCATAATGGCAGAAAGGCTCAAAAAAATTTATTCGGATTTATACACCCCGACCAAAATGAATTTTTGCCCAAGAAACAAATTGGAAACAAATTAAGAACCATTATGAACACACTAATGTTCATTATCAAAAAGCCTTTGATAATTTATCATGGCAATTTTAAAATTACCAATTGAATCTAATGGAATTCGGCCAAAATTTTACAAATATGATCAAAGCGATATACCAAAACCAAAAGGCAAAAATAAACATAAATCAAGACTACATGGAAAAGTTTGAAATTAAAAAAGGAACAAGGCAAGGTTGCCCATTATCCCCACTTCTTTTCATCTTAACATTAGAGATACTTAACAGAAATATAAGAACAAACCAGGAAATTAAGGGACTGAAAGTTAGAGAAGAAAACTACAAACTCCAAGCATTTGCCTATGACCTGATCTTTATAATAGAAGAACCAGTAGAAACATTCGCAAGACTGCTAAGAAAAACCCAGGATTTTGGAGAAGTAGCAGGATTAAAGATAAATACAGAAAAAACCAAAATGATAACAAAAAATATGTCAAATGAACAAAAAAACCTACTTCAAGAATTGACAGAAATAAAAATAGTCAAGAAAATAAAGTACTTAGGGATATGCATGACAGCTAGAGGCTCCACACTAAAGGAAGACAAATACACAAAACTAGTAAAGCAAATAAAAACAAATCTCAAAAATTGGAAATTGTTAAAACTATCCCTAATGGGCAGAATAGCTGTGATTAAGATGAATATATTGCCAAGGTTCCTTTTCTTATTTCAAACAATACCAATTAAATTAGGAAGCAACTTTTTAAAGGAATTAGATACATTAGTATGCAAATTTATCTGGATAGGGAAAAAAGCAAGAATAAAACTAAAATTATTACAAGGGGCCAGGGAAAACGGAGGATTGGATTGGAAATTATATTACAATGCCGCCACCCTGGGGTGGTTAAAAGAAATGATATTATTAAGAAACAAAGGAGTACTAAGCCTCGAAGGATACAATTTATGGTTAGGATGGCATGCCTACCTATGGTATAAGAAAGGTAAAATCCACAGCTACTTCAGAAACCACTACATAAGAAATGCCTTAATAACAGTATAGGAGAAAATTAAAAAAAAAATTATATGAGAGTTCCAACCTG
>JANHFO010415258.1:0-13887 GCA_032468095.1 Pareas carinatus
AGAAAGAAAGAAAGAAAGAAAGAAAGAAAGAAAGAAAGAAAGAAAGAAAGAAAGAAAGAAAGAAAGAAAGAAAATGAAAGAGACAGAGACACGCACACACAGAGACAAAGACAAACACAGAGAGAAAGAGAGAATGAGAGAAAGACAGAGAGTGAGAGACAGACAGACAGAGACACACACAGTGAGAGACAGATAGACAGAAAGAGATGGAGAGGGAGAGAAAGAGAGAGACAGAGAGAATGAGAGAGAGAGAGACAGAGAGAATGAGAGAGAGAGAGAGAATGACACACACACACACACACAGAGCGCTCTGATACTCCACTCCCGACCATCACCTACATTACTCGCAGTGGCAGGCCGCACTTGCTCACTGCCTGCACTCCTTGCAGCAGCAGGCCGCAATAGCCCACCCCCCCTTGCCCAGAAAAGCATCTGGTTTCCTCCTCTCAACTATCCACCGGCACCCCTTACCTCATGAAGAAGTCAGGGCTGGAGAGAAGTCGGCTGGGTTACAAGCTTTGGGGCTCAGAATTTGCGCACTTTCAGCCAGCTGAGAGGCACTTCAGAAGCGCTTCACGTACAGCCAGTGCAAGTGAATTCTGAACCCTGCAGGCAGCCCAGCCATGTGTGCCTTGTTGTTTCTGCCACCCCCAGGAGCAGGAACCATACAACTATACAAAAACATTCAAATAATCTTCAGATTTTCCTGTGGCCCACAAGTTGTTGACCACTGTCCTACTGCATATAAGGAAAGGTTTCCCCTGTCCAGTTGCAACTGGCTCTAGGGAACAATGCTTATTTCTATTTCTTAGCATTGTCCGAAGACATTTCCATGGTCATGTGGTCAGGGTTAGGAGCCATGGTGGTGCAGTGGTTAAGTGCAGTATTGCAGGCTGACTCTGCCCACTGCCAGCAGTTCGATTCTCACCGGCTCAAGGTTGACTCAGTCTTCCATCCTTCCGAGGTCGGTAAAATGAGGAACCAGATTGCTGAGGGCAATAAGACTTACTCTGTAAAGCACTTAGAGAGGCTGGGAAAGCACTGCGAAGCGATATATAAGTCTAAGTGGTATTGCTATTGCTATGGCCAGCATGATCGCTGCCTATGAAAGATTCTAAAATTACGTGCAAGTTGTCAAAATTCAAAAATCTAGAAATGTTCCATTGAGAGAAACATACCTGAAGGGACCAGACCTGTAGGTTCGGTCACTTGCAATCATCCAGAGACCCAAGACCTCCATCTGAATTTCTTTCAGGTCTTTAACTGCTAACTCCACACCGGCTGCAGGAATTGGGTATGTCTAGTTTAATGAAAAGAAGGACTAGGGGTGACGTGATAGCAGTCTTCTAATATTTGAGGGGCTGCCATAAAGAAGAGGGAATCAAGCTATTCTCCAAAGCACCCGAAGGCAGGACGAGAAGCAACGGATGAAAACGAATCAAGGAAAGAAGCAACCTAGAACGAAGGAGAAATTTCCTGACAGTGAGAACAATTAATCAGTGGAACAACTTTCCTCCAGATGTTCTGAATGCTCCAACACTAGACCTTTTTAAGAAGAGATTGGAGAACCATTTGTCTTAAATGGTCTAGGGTTTTCTGCTTGAGCAGGGGGTTGGACTAGAAGACCTCCAAGGTCCTTTTCAACTCTGTTATTCTCTTATCAAAACTCTTGCATTCTTGACTTCCCTATACTCGACTGCTTCCAGTGGAGCTAAATCTTGTTCCTATTTAATAACTTTACTCCTAGGAAGGATATCTAATTTCCAAGCGGCCAAGGGCTGCACAGATGGTTTCTAGGTCAACATTAATACGGAATAGAGCAGAAGGTAAAGAAACCTTAAGGTCTTTTAAGCGAACCGTCTTTCAGTTTTGCAAAAGGAAAATGGATATTTTCTGCAGCTTACATTTGTACCCAAGCCTAGGTATATACAGATAGTCCTCGACTTACGAGCACAATGGAGCCCAATTGCTAAGCAAGACAGTTGCTAATGAGTCTTGCCTGATTTTATGATCTTCCTTGCCGTAATTGTGAAGTGAATCACTATAGCTGTTAAGTAAGTAAAGTGAATCTGGCTTCTCCATTGACTTTGCTTCTTGGAAGGTTGGGGGGAAAATATGATCACATGACCCCATCATAAATATGAGTCGCTTGGCAAGTGGATGGATTTTGATCACATGACTACACGTGTGGAAAAACACTCATAAGTCACTTTTTTCAATGCCATTATAACTTTGGTCACTAAATGAATGCTTGTAAGTCAAGGGCTACTTTTATAGCTAAAGCAATAGCCCACACTGTACATTTCATTTATTCTAGTCTCTTATTTCCTTCCTTTCATGTATTGTTTTTTCTATACTAAATTATAGTTTGTAGACCTTGGGGCAAAACTCTTGTGTTCCCGAACGCTTTCTTCATATTCTCATTTGTCAACTCTGATGTTAAAAAGGAAAACAGAATTTCTTTTAAGGTTGCAGATTAAGATTTGAATCCCATACATTTGTAAGCTACTTGAATACCTGTGGATTATTAATGGCTTTAATAAATGAAATGAGTTATGTTTAAAGTACCAGAAGAGAAATGGTTGCGTCTGTGGTTCTAATATTGCCCAGTCTAAATCATGATGGCACAAATTAAAGGAACCATATATTGTTGCCTTTATGGTACAATGTGACTATCTGCAAATGGGAAAAAAAGGAAACACTATTACATATATTTTTTTTGCACCAGCATCCATGAGAAGAGGCAGGTGTTATCTTTTCAACATAAAGGTAAGGGTTCCCCCCCCTGCACATGTGTGCTAGTCATAGCTGACTCTAGGGGGCAGTGCTCATCTCCGTTTGTAAGCCAAAGAGCCAGCGCTGTCCGAAGACGTCCCGGTGGTCATGTGGCTGACATAATTAGACGCTTGAGGCGCATGGAGCGCTGTTACCTTCCCGCCAAAGTGGTTTCTATTTATCTACTTGCATTTTTACGTGCTTTCGAACTGCTAGGTTGGCAGAAGCTGGGGTGAGTAACAGGAGCTCACTCCGTTCCGTCACGGTAGGGGTTTGAACTGCTGAACTGCCGACCTTTCGATTGACAAGCTCAGTATCTTTATCCGCTGAGCCACCATTTTTGCCTTAATACTAGCTACTGACTGCCTGTTCTGCCGAATTAAGGCTATTCTTTTCTTCTTGCTCGCTCCAAAGAAGACAGAAGCAAAGCTGCCATAGTCGTTGCAAAGATTCCTACTTAACAAGAGCAGACTATGGCTCTAGGGGTTCAAAAGATAACTTCTTGGCTTTCTAAATGTTTGGTTTTTAAAAGGTACAATTTATTTTGGGTTGCGCTTTAAAAAAAAAGCCTCTTGAGAAGTTTCCTCCCCCAATTACATCAGGAATTGTAAATCTAAAGATGAAAAGGGAACCTTAAATGCAAGATAAAAGGCACCAAGTAGAAAAAGTAGCTTGCTTATGGCTAATGAAACAGGAAGTGAAATACAGGTGGATCCTCGACTTACGACCACAATTGCGCCCTAAATTTCTGTTGCAAGGTGAGACATTTATTAAGTGAATTTTGCCCCCTTTTATGCCCATTCTTGTCACATTTGTTAAGTGAACCACTGCAGCTGTTAAATTAGTAACACAGTTGTTAATTGAATCTGATTCCCCTGTTGAGTTTTTGGTCAAAAGGTCGCAAAAGGGGATCACATGACCCATGAACTGCAACCATCACGAGTCAGGTGCCAAGCATCTGAATTTTGATCACATGACCATGGAGGTGTTGCCATGGCTGTAAGTGTGAAAAATGGTCATAAGTCACTTTTTTCAGTGCCATTGTAACATGAAATGGTCATTAAATGGAACTGTTGTAAGTCGAAGACTACCTGTAGCTTCTCTGCCATTCCTTTAAGCCTTCTGCTAATTCTCCAGCCATCTGAATGTGTGGTAGCAATTCTTGCTTAGTCTTAGGCCTAGACCAGTGATGGAGATCCTATGGTACACATGCTGCAGTGGACACGTAGAGTCCTCTCTGCTGGCACGCGAACCAAGTCGCCCCAGCATCTCCGCAGAGCTGAGCATGCTCAGAAAGAAGTAGTGGCACCAGGGAATGACATCATGGGGCATGCGCATGGTCAGAAAGAGTAGTGGTGCCCGACGATGACATCACAGGGCCACGTACATGCTCAGATAATAGTTGCGCCAGGCAATGACATCATGGGGCCATGCACATGCTCAGAGAGTTGCGGTGTCAGGCAATGACATCACTCATTAGTCGCAACTCGTCCGGGCACTCAATGTCCAAAAGGTTAGCCATCACTGGCCTAGACTTTCATTTTATCTTATCTCTCTGACTCATTTTGGGAGAGGGTCTTAATGGAATGAACAACCAGATGCTGGCCAAGTCAGTTCTCCGGACAATAGCGTTTCCAACCTCGTCAACTTTAAGATGTGTGGGGCTTCAACTCTCAGAATTCCTGGCTTGGGAATTCTGGGAATTGAAGTCCACGCATCTAAAAGCGGTTGAGGTTGATCAACGTGGTTCTAGAACAGGGATCCCCAATCCCCGGTCCGTGGACCAGCACTGGTCCGTGCCATGCCATCAATCGGTCTGTAAAAACAAGCCAAGCCCCATTCGTGGGATGCTGCAGGACACACAAAACCACACACTCTCCGATCCGTAGAAAAACCTTTTTTCATGGAACTGGTCCCTCGTGCCCAAAAGCTGGAGGGCCACTGCTCTAGAAGAGAAGAGCAGAGCGCTTGCTTGAGCAGGCACACTGAATAAAGAGTGAATATTTTGAAGAGTGAGTATTTTGAAGAGTGAGTATTTTGAAGCATGAGCTCAACCCAGTCTATTCTTATTAAGTCTTGGATAGCAGTTGCACTGACCCTCAGCCACTAAGCTAGCCATGTCTCTTGGAACACTTGTTATGTAGCAATGAGATGCATCTCAGCCACCCCAGCCCTTCTCTCTCAGAGCAAAGCTAGGATGGCCCAAGAGCTACATGTTCTAAAAGCAATAAAAGAGTTGGTTCCAATGGATGGTCGAGAAAACAACCTACCTTGGGCCCAACTAAACTACAGGAATGTTGTTGGAGGGGGGGGCGGAATACGAGAAAGGAATTCTGGGCATGTTCGCCATCTCAAGTCATTTATAAAAATAATAAAGGCGGGATATAAATAAGTACATTTAAAAATGCCATTTCACTCCATTTTGGCAGCTCTCAAATCTTGACTCCTTCATTAGGCCTAAGAATAGAGCTGGCTCTGAATATTGTTAGCTTGGAGTCTCATAGTTAATTTTTAACTATTATTAGGTAAGTAGAAAATAATATATTCAGACAGATAATAATAACAGAATAACAGAGTTGGAAAGGACCCCTATTCTAACACCCTGCTCAAGTAGAGAACCCTATACCATTTCAGACAAATGGTTCTCCAATCTTTTCTTGAAAACTTCCAGTGTTAAGAGCATCCATACCTTCTGAAGGCAAGCTGCTCCACAGATTAATTGTTCTAGCTGTTAGGGAATTTCTCCTTAGTTCTAGGTTGGTTCTCTCCTTGATTAGTTTCCATCCGTTGCTTCTTGTTCTGCCTTTGGGTCCTTTGGAGAATAGGTTGACCCCCCCTCTTCTTTGTGGCAGCCCCATAGATACATGACCCAATGAAAATGAAGAGGTAGACTTCAAACTTCTGTAGGTTCACGCAAGCAATGGGAAATGAGGGAATCTGTTGTCCCCGCCTTTTCTTAGAAATAACAGCTAGTCCTGATTTTAAAAAGCTTTTAAACAAAAACATCAGTAAAATTGGTAGCTCTTCGCTGTTCAGAAATAACAATAATGCACAGCTGTATCACGAAATGAAGACTAGGCTTTTTATCCCTGCAGAGAAATATTTGGAAACAGAGGGCAAGAAAGAGAAACTATATCTGAGAACTTTGGAAGCAGAAGTAGGAAGTAATCTCGAAACAAGTGTTTGATTCAACTGATGCCATGGGACGTTAAGAGTTCATCTTAAAGTAAAAATGTGGTGAAAAATACATGAAAATACATAATTCTATGAAAGGCAAAATTGCATACCTGGCAGCAATATGATTTATATCAGGAAATTAAATATGAATATATGGCTGCTTTGGTTGTTGCTTCCTGCAGAAGGCATTACTGTATTTTGGGGGTTGGTTAGGAATGTTGCTAGGAACTAAGCTTCAAAAAATGTGATTGTAACTAGCATTATCCTCGTGTACAGAGATGTCCTTGGTTCTCCTTTTGTGGCTCTCCCTTCTGACATTGTCTCAGGTGGTCAGACCCTTTTATTATAATCAAGCCTCTCCATTTCCACTGTGAATAGACACATCTCTGTTTTTGTAATATTCAGTCCACGTGCCTGGCGAGTAATGCAGCTCTTGAACAGGCAGGGGTAGATCAAGGCTAAGGTCATTCCCTCCTTCCCTGCACCTGGGTTCAAGCAGTGAAACTGACCGGACCGTGCTGCATCTTATTACAGAGCAAAATCTTTTGACAGCTGCAATACAGCAAAGCTGGTGGCTTTAACCTTGCTTAGTTGGAAAATGTCTGGATAGCACTTTGGAAAGGCGCTATATAAGTTTGTTAATAAATACCAGTCTCTTCATGGCTTTGTGTGGTGTTGTTTTTCGCCACTATAGGCCAACATCTTTGGCATCTGGGGATCAAAAATCTTGCTTGGGCAATGAATGATCAATCTGTCACACGCAAGAGGGCTCCTATGCAGCATCTCTGCCTAAGGTCATTTTGCCCAATAGCTGTCCCTTCTTAAGGGGCAAAACTGGGGCATCTGCGTGCCATGCACACACAGAGTTGTATAAGCAAAGGCAACCAGGAGATGGAGAGGGGGTGGGGGAGACGAAGGAAGGAAGTACACAAGCCCGGGGAATATGGGATGAAGCAAGCAAGAAAGTTAGGATGCCCACTCATTCCTCTG
This sequence comes from Pareas carinatus, assembly GCA_032468095.1. NCBI lineage: Eukaryota > Metazoa > Chordata > Lepidosauria > Squamata > Pareidae > Pareas > Pareas carinatus. The sequence continues at coordinate 6,943 of JANHFO010415258.1, forward strand.
AAGTCATTCTTTATTAAACAGTCGAATTAAATATCGAATTTTCTAACAGCGGAGGATATCTGCATACCGAATTATCTGACACTTAATTAACGAGGATTATTCTCATTTGCAATTCCTTTCCCACGCGCAATGTTATTGGTGTCTGCCCTGTAGCCCTCATGGGCTTTTCGGGCTCCATACACACATCGGGATGCAAACGGTGACCTTCAAGGAAGACCACACGTGCCTCTTAGGTGCCTGCTGTTCCCGGGGTTATAACGCCCCATATCCCCCGGGGGTCCAAGGGAAAACTTCTCAGCTGGAACGGCGCGCCCGGGGAACGGCAGGAGCGGGAAATCGCCCTCGGGCTAGTTCAGTTTCAGCGCCAGGCGAAGCGTCGCCTCTTTAAATCGAAGTTTTCCTTGGAGGCGGGTGGGTGGAGGGGATCGTTTTCGGAGGTCGGCGGGGATGTTGTCCCACAAAATCTTTGACCATTCCCACTTTCTTTGGCTCGCTGTGTGTGTGTGTTTGGGGTGTGTGTGTGTTTCTTTTTCCTACTGAAAAAATATCGCAGGTATCGGGCACGATTTTTGATACGGGACAGAATTCCCGGGGTTGGGAAGGAGGCGCGTCCCCCTTCCTCCTCCTCCTCCTCGTCCTCCTGCTTCTGCCTGCTCGGCGGACGTCTGGGGACCAGTTTCCACCGCGGTCAGAAGGCTTCGCGGGGGGAGCGGCTGGCAGGGAAGGCAGGAAGGCGGGGGCAAGCGAGCCCTCCAGCGGCGGCGGGGAGGGCCGGGCCGCAGCCGAGAGCCGGCGGAGGGAAAGGAGGAAGCGGGAGGACGGGGAGGGAGGGAGCCAGGCGCGCCGGCCAGGGCAGGGAATTAAAATGGCCACCAGCAGCTGGAAGCGGAGAAGCAGCCGCGGGAAGAGCGCCGCCTTCTCGCCTCCCGGGATTCTCCGCTCGGCCAGGCCGGGCCTTGATTGATGAGGCTAAGCTGCGAGCTGCCGGCCGAGGGGAGCCGAAGGCGGGGGGCGCTGCCGCCGCCGCCTCCTCCTCCTTCCCCCCTGCCTGAAATCGCCCCCTTCGCCTGGGCTGCAGCCGCGCCGTAGGGGAGGCGGACAGCCGCCCTTCCCTCCTCCTCCCCTGCGCCTTGCCTCCGGGCCCGCTCCGACGCCCCTCGGCGGAGCCCGGAGGCAGTCCTGAAGCCCCGGGGGCCCCTCCGGTGAGGGCAGCGCATCCGGGCCGGTTCCCCCGTGCCCCTGCCCGCGGCCGGAGAAGGCCGCCGCCGCCTCGGGTGAGTTTCGCTCCTTTCGTCCGGGCTGCCTTGGCCCGCAGGGAGAGCCTCCCCCGGCCGGGTGTCCCCGCTCTCTTCCTCTCCCCCCCCCATCCCTGCTCCCTAGGCCGCGCCGACGCTCCGAGCTTTCCTCCGCCTTCTTCCCAGAGATGCTGCGGCGGGGGCCGGGGCCGCTTCTTCCTGACCTCGTTCCCTTTTGCAAGCCCCGCTCCCCGCTCCCCGGCTAGTGACCCGCCCGGTTTTTGTGCCTCATCTCGGCTCGCCCTCTCTCCCGCCCCGAGGGGAGGAAGGGAAAAGGGAAGGGAAACGAAACCTTCCGCAGGGAAAGAGCCCCGGATTCATTGGTTGACTGATTCATCCGTTTCGTGCCTTCTCCTGTTTTTAATCGAGAGGACCACGCCGCCTCTTGGGTCATTTTCGTCCTGCCGGGTTTGGGAAACCGGGCCTGCTTTTCCCACGAACGGGAGGCAAAAAAAATAGCAGAGCCCCCCCCCCTCCAATAAACCAGAGTTTGGATCTCCACTGATCTCGAAGACAGATGATCGTGGTTTGTGGAAAGGTTGGTGATGCTGGCTGGGAGAGGCGCTCAGGCTTTCCTCTCTCCCTGGCCCTGCAGTGAATATTTTCATTCAGAAAAAAAGGGGGGGGAGAGACTTCACTGCACGCCTTTATCTTTTGTTAAACTACGGATGCTCGGTTTGGTTTGTTTATTTGTGGCTTGAGGGGGGGGGGTTGGTTTGTTTTTTTCCCCTCAGTGGTTCCTTTTAGATATGGAAAGGAAAAGGCTGTTTCTAGCTTCTCTGTACTCCATCCATACTTCCCCAGCAGGAAAGGAAAATAACAAAAGGTACCCGATCCCAGTGGATTAGAGGTGCCTTGTGTTGTTTTGGTTTTTATATAGTGGTTTATATGACAGATCTATAGCAAGGGGTGGGGGAGATGCATCTCTGTGAAAAGGTACAAGGGGAGGGCGAGGCGAAGGCGTATTATCAAGGAGAAAGTCACTAGTGGCTAGGAACAAAGGTGGCTTTCTTAAAAAAAAAATTGAGTTGTGCAGGGATGAATAATCCGCTTAGTTCTTCTCTAGACTAGAGAACCTTTATAATGGTTCCCTGTCAGTAGGGGATCTGGCTTTCTATTTCAGGGATCCCTTTTCTGATTCCACAGACAACTTTAGGAGATTATTTGACGTTCCTCTTGATTTTAGTGTTGCTGTAAATATAGCAAAGCAACTTCTGTACGCTTGTTTTGTTGTGTGTTTCATAACCTAGCGGGCATGTTTCATTGTCCTATAAACTGCAGTGATTCAAGTGGAAGGTTTTTCTAAGGCTGAATTTTCAGTGGGGAGGGGGCAGGGTGGAGTGGATGACCCCTCTTAGTTTTGTTGAATTCTCTTAGGGATAGAAGGAAAAACAAAAACGGCTATGTACGATTTCTGCTCCGAGATAGATACAACTGAGCTGAATCATAGGCAACACAGCTTTGAGTAGCCGTGGAAAGCTATCAGAAAATCCAATACAAAGCCAGGACAAATGCAAAGGGTTATAGGGATGGCTGACCTTTATCCCTGCTCTTTGCTTTAATGGGTCCCGTTCTTAAAAACAATTATTTCAAAACTTCAGGTATTTCCGAAGAGGCGATACGTTTTATTTTTAAAGCTAGGATATTTGAACTGGAGACAGAGATAGGCAAACAGGGTCAAAATCAAATGTATTACTGTTTGTAGGATTTCTTAATCATGGTTAAAATAAAAATAAAGTTCTATTGCTGGAGTTCCCTGGAGGGCCTTGCAATGCAACCTAGTGTAAAATGGTACAGATAACAGCTTCCTATATATTACTTGTGAAAAACAGCACTCTTCAAATTTATTCTTCAACAGCGTATAGATCTGAACTTTCTGAGATGTATGCCTTGATGTTTCTTTTTAACATAGTAGAAAATGCTGTTTCCCATTGAAATATAGTTGAATATGCTTCCTTAGACTGAAAGTAAACTGCATGTGAGACTTCTTTATGGAAGGGGACAAATTACTAATTGAATTTTTGAACATTTGTGACTTGTCTTTCCTGGCTGCAGCATCTCCTTATTTAGGATTACCGTATTTTGCATGCGATTGAACAATTGTTAAATCCTTCTGTGGAGGGAAGGGTCTTCATCAATATTTACCTATTTTGTCTGTGGATCTGTAATTAGAAGCAGCAGCAGAGAACATGTGGGCAGAATAATGATGCTGCCTTTTATTGCAATTAAAAGAAAATTCCTATGTTCTCTGGTATTCCTGGTGATCGTAATCAGATAAATGGATATCTGTCTAATATGATGCCTTCAGAATCATTGTGTACTTTCAGTTCTCCATGTAGGAATATAAAGCGAACAGGCTGCTGTCAAGTATTTCCAGCACTTTCTAGGGCAGTGATGGTGAACTTATGGCATGTGAGCCAAGTCGCCCCAGCATCGCCCCAGAGCTGAGCATGCTCAGAAAGGAGTAGTGGTGCCAAGTGATGATGTCATGGAGCCATGTACATGCTCCGAAAGGGAGTAACAGCACCAGGTGATGACATCACAAGCCACAACTCATTAGCCACGAATTATCTGGGCACTGGGTATCTAAAAGGTTAGCCATCACTGTTTGGGAGGCGGGGCTGAGGGATTTTTTGTTGTTGTTGCAAAAATGTAATGCAATAATGATTGAGAATAAAATGCTGGTTGAGAGTCAGTTACCATCAAATCTATATAAATCTGTAAAGTTATACAGGCCGTTCTCAACTTTCATAACTGAGGCCAGATTTCTGTTGCTCAGCAAGGCAATTGTTAACTGAGTTCTGCTCCATTTTTAAACCATCTTTTTTGCCACAGTTGTTAAGTGGATCACTGCAGTTAAGTGAATCATGCTGTCATTAAGTCATCAGTCAGCTGGAACGGTTATAAATGCCGATCATATGACCCTGGGACAGTTCAACTGTCATAAATACATGCCAGTTGCCAAGTGCCCAGATTTTGGTCACATGACCATGGGGGATGTTGCATTGGTTGCAGGTGTGAAAACTAGTCACAAGTCGCTTTTTCAGTGCCATTGTCACTTCGAAGGTCACTGTTATAAGTTGAGGACTGCCAGGATTTTGAGTCCAAGGACTGATCCAGCTAACCCTTTACCAGCTACTCAGACTTTCAGAATTGGCTCATTCCTCATCTTGGAAACCTTTTAATCATTCAGCCTGGGAAACCCTTGGAACTAAAGCTGGAGTTTTCTGCCTACAAAGAATTTTTTTGACCATTGAGCTGTGACTCCGCATGGACTTGTGGTGCTGTGATATCAGCCATCAAGATAACAATGCAAACTTGTTTACAGTAGAGATGAGAATTGTTGGAAAGGTGGAGAGAGTCGCAGATGCATAGGACTTTTGCATTGGCAGTATAGATGCATGTGCAAATTGAGGTCCCTCCTTGCACTTGTGTGTGTAAGGCCACAACAGAAACAGCATGTATGCGTAGATGCAGATAGACACACTGCTAGTACAGCATAGATCAATGTTTCTCAGCCCTGGCAACATTAAGATATATGGATTTCAACTCCCAGAATTCCCCAGCTGGCTGGTAAGATTTGTAGATAGATATTACAATTCTTGCATGCTTGCTCAATTGAAATATTGTCTGTTTTTGATAATCAAAATATAATTATTTCCAGTACCTATTTGATGACATTTACTTTTTCATATTCCTGCTTTGTTGAAGATGAATTAGATTTAATGATATGTTCAGTCAGACTTGAAGTAGGTACTATGATCATTAGATGAAGGAACTGTATAGAATTGTTAAAGTGAATAGGAAGATTGAGCAAACATGGAAAAATGGCTAGTAAATTTTGTGGAAAAGCTGCAATTTATTGATTTAAACTTCTATAGTTATCAGACATGTAGCAACAACTGTACTGAAGTATTCCTAAATTTGTATTATATAATCCTTAAACATCTACGGAGTGAGTGCTAATGGTTGCAACTTTACAATTTGGTTCCTAAGTAGGTTTTATTTGGTTTAAGAAATTTGCTTGGTTTAGTAGAAGTTTTGGGGTTTTTTGAAAACCATATTCACAATATTACTGTTGCTGAGTTCCTTTATGCAACCCATGTTGGATTGAAATTTTCGAGACTTCTATTGCTTGCTTTAATATATACTGGCAGCGTTTTTGAACCCCCTTGTTTTTTAAAACCATTCCTTTGATTCTCTTGAGAAGGGCTTTCTATCAGTTGATTTTGAGATCTAGTCCTGCAAATGCCACCCTTGCTTACTAAAGAAAAAGAAGCTGGCTAATTTCTGTACGTACTATTAAAATAAATGGATGCAAATTATATGCATTGAAGCTGACCCATAAATAGCTGTGTCAGAAGATTATCCATCTTTTTTGACTTCTCCGCCCCCTTCTCTAAACGTTGCTTATAATGTTGACATCCATAATCTGCGATAGAAATTTGGGGAATCCTGTCTTTCTGTGCTGGTGTTTGACCATAATAAAGATTTGATTTGATTTTTATTTGAAACATGTCTTGTATTGCTGCTTTAGATGAATTTGGTAGAAAGCTCCAATGTTTGCCAATGATTGTTTATGGATAGAGACCTCTTTGTTTAGAATTATGCAATTGAAGAGTCTTGGCACATGTTACAAAGTGATACAATACTTGTTTCTTCCCGTGAACTTATCAACATTTTAAAGCAGGTAGTTATGGTACCATGTTTCCCCAAGAATAAGACCGGGTCTTATATCAATTTTTGCTCTAAAGGGGCTTATTTTCTGGTTAAGTCTTATTTTGGGGGAAAATACGGTACTAAATGTATCCGTCTGGCTGACCGTCTTAGCTGGGGCTTATTTTGGGGGTAGGGTTTATATTACGAGCACCCTGAAAAACCAGGTCTTATTTTTGGGGAAACAGGGTACTTATCCTACTACAAGTTATACAGTGTAATTTAAAATAAAATGTCTCTTGGATATATAGGGAAATTATTTAGTTACTAAATGTATTAGTACTTACCGTAAGTGTTACTGGACTCATTATTTGTTTGTAGTAGGTTTTAGCAGGAAGAATAGTTGAGTTGTACTCAGTGCGTGTGGGGAGAATCCAACCCTCCACCCAGGGCTGTGTGTGTGTGTGTGTGACAATTTGAAAATGGGAATTGTGTCGTCCTCGCTCCGCTCAAAAGTATGGAGGGGGGAATCTGACAAAGTCCACTACTGCAGCGCCCGGGAATGAGGAGGACAATAGGTGGAGGCCGAGGTGACGCAGGAGCAGTGCAGGAAATCCCCACAGGTATCAGAAGCTAGTGTATACACACACACACACACACACACACACACACACACACACACACACACACACACACTCACTATATTATGTAGCTTTATAGCTGTATTATGAACGATGTCAGAAGTAGTCCATACAGAATAGTGTTTTATCAACCTCAGCAATTTTAAGATGTGTGGAGTTCTGGGAGTTGAAGTCGGCACATTTTAAAATTGCTGAGGCCGAGAAACGTTGCTATATATCATGTTTCCCCCCAAATAAGGCCTACTTACATTTTTGCCTCTCAGTGGAATATAAGGCATCCCCTGAAAATAGAACCTCCCCGAAAGTATTATTTTCAGAGGATGCTTTACTTTCGGGGAAACACGGGAGATCGG
>JANHFO010415353.1:0-13873 GCA_032468095.1 Pareas carinatus
AATACGGTACTCAATGCGTCCGTCTGGCTGACGATCATAACTGGGCCTTATTTTTAGCTTATATTACGGTGACTGTAGCCAGGAAATCAAAAGACGCTTGCTCCTCAGGAGGAAAGCTATGGCAAACCTAGGCGGCATATCAAAAAAGCACAGACAACACTTTGTCAACAGAGATCCGTCTAGTCAAAGCCGTGGTTTTCCCAGTGGCCATGTATGGCTGTGAGAGTTGGGCTATGAGGAAGGCTGAACGTGGAAGAATCGAAGTCTTTGAGTTGTGGCTCTGGAGAGTCCCTCGGACTGCAAGGCAATCCAATCAGTCCGTCCTGGATGAAATCTACCCTGACTGCTCCTTAAAAGGACAAAGGATGAAGCTGAGACTCAGATATTTTGACCACCTCATGAGAAGAGAGGACTCACTAGAAAAGGCTGGGAAAGATGGGAGGATGAAGGAGAAGGGGACGGCAGAGAATCAGATGGGTGGACGGGGTCAACGATCCAGCAGGCGTGAGTTTGGGCAGACTGTGGGAGGCTGTGAGGGACAGAGAGGCCTGGCGGGCTATTATGGCCCATGGGGTCACGAAGAGCTGGACACGACTTCGCGAGTGAACATCATTATATTACAAGCCTCCTGAAAAATCATGCTAGGGCTTATTTTCCGGTGACGTCTTATTTTCTGGAAAACAGGGTAGCTGGGTTCAAACACAGGCCTAGAATGTTTGAACTTGGATTGAATTTGGACTCTGCTTGAGTGAAACCCTTGATTTCCAGGTATCGCAGCATCACGAAGCAGTTCTTCCGGAAAGCTGATGGCGTCGTGGTGATGTATGATGTCACAGCACAAGACACCTTCGTGGCTGTAAAACAATGGATGGTGAGCATAGAAGTAAGTCTGTTTTGATTTAAATTCTCCAGCATTTTGTCTCTGTGTGTGATTTTCTCTTTTCAAGTGGCTGTGGGTTCCCTAGGTCCTCTTGGGTTATTGATGAATGGATCAGTCTGCTTTACATGTTTATCCTGCGCTCCTAGAAGACTCAGCGCAGTGATATAACGACGTAATGGAATTGACTTACGATCACAATTGAGCTCAAAATTTCTGTGGCTAAGTGAAACATCTGTTAAATGAATTTTGCCCCATTTTATCACCCTTCCGGCCACACAGTTGTTAAGCGAATCGCTCTAGTTGTTTAGTTAGTGTCGTGCTCGTGGAGCGAATCTGGCTTCCTTCCATGGACTTTGCCAGTCAGAAGGTCATAAAAAGAGGATCACGTGACCCCAGGACACGGCGACCGTCATAAATATGAAACAGTTGCCAAGCATCCAGATTTGGATCACATGACCACGGGGATGCTGTGATGGTCATAAATGTGGGGAAATGGTCATAAGACACCTTTTTCAGTGCCGTTGTAACTTTAGACAGTCACTAAGTGAACGTAAGTCGAGGACTGCCTTACAAAGCAATAATATAGCGATAAAACTTATCATCGCCATATGATCAGTTAATGTCTGAAAAATATATCATCAAGGCTGACTGCTAGAAACCAAGTGTCCTTCTTAACAGAATAGCAGAATAGCAGAATAGCAGAATAACAGAGTTGAAAGGGACCTTGGAGATCATCTAGCCCAACCCCCTGCTCAAGCAGGGGACCGTAGGCCATTTTTGACAAGCGTCTGTCTAGTTTCTTCTTGAAAGTTTCCAGTGATGAAGCATCCACAACGTCTGAAGGCAACTTCTGTTCCACTGGTTGATTGTTCTCACTGTTCAGAAATTTCTTCTTGTTTCTAGACTGAATCTCTCCTTGATTCTCTATTCCAGGGGCTTCCTGTTTTCTTCTCCATGGCACATTTTCCCACTTCTCGCTGCTTAGTAGGCCAGCAGATGCTCTCTGTAGAGCTTCTAAATCATCCAGGTCCTGGCTGTCGCAAAGAATAGAATAGAATAGAATAGAATAGAATAGAATAGAATAGAATAGAATAGAGTAGATCTATTCGCCAAGTGTGTCTGGACACACAAGGAATTTGCCTCCGGTGTACATGCTCAATACTTACATACAGGCTACAATTGACAAACTGTGGTTACAATCATAAGGCTATGATTGACAAACAATGATTACAATCCTTAGATACATTCATTATCATAAAATACATTCATCATGTCGTGTACATATTAGGTGTGTTTATGATCATAAAGCGGGTTCATCATGTCATCATGTTATGAAGTACAATCATCATGTCACCAAGCATTTTATCATGTATTTTATCAAGGCAACTGGACGTGCTTGGTTTTTTTTCCCATCAAAGCATTTCGCTTCACATTCAAGAAGCTACTTGGATGAGAAGCGAAATGTTGCAAAGAAGAGAAACCCCCCCCCAGAAAAGTCAACTTGTATTTCGAAAAAAAGCACCTATGAGCTAGCAAAGGTTGTTCTTTTGCCCAGCTCTCAGACAGATTTCAAAATCGCTCTCGATAAAATACTGGAAAATTAATGCTCCACTGATGGGGCAGCAGGCAGAAGTTGGCACCATCTCAAAGGGAATCATCAGGAGAAAAGAAGCATGAGAGAGAGAGAGAGAGAGAGACAGAGAGAGAGAGAGAGAGAGAGACAGAGACAGAGAGAGACAGAGAGAGACAGAGAGAGACAGAGAGAGTGTCTATGGATATACTTTGAGATTGTTGTATGATATCCCTGGAGATTTAAGACGATGCTGTCATACTGGGATCCTGTCTCCCTGTAGCTCTTATCCTGAATCAGCTGTAGACTTTCCTTCAAAAAAGTGGAGCCCAAGAAAACTGTTCATGTATTCCAGATTGGATGAGATCAAATGAGCAATAAACATTGTATCTCCTCCAAGTAGAGTAATGCATTGAGTTAGTTTTACAAGGGCAATTTGGGAAAAAAAATCCATTTGGTTATACAGACACTCACAGATACAGAACTTTTATTCTACACATTAAAAAAACCACAACATTCCATGACTTTTTGACATCATTGCCATTCAAATGGAGGACCTTGTCATAACTTCTTGCAAGGTTTGAAATTCCTCCTGCAAAGAAATCTCCCTCCTGGGAAGGAAGCCAGAAGAGGTGGGAGTCACTCAGTGCCAAATCTGGGCTATAGAGAGGGATGATCAAAAACATCCCAACGTTGGAACCGCTCTAAAAGTTTTTGGGTGCGTCTAGCGGTGTGTGAGCGAGCATGACCGTGAACCAACACCGCACCAGAAGTCAGAATGCCTTGACGCTTACGTCATACCGTTTCAACAATGACAATGCACTTTGTGATGCTGTTCCACGGTGGCTTCCTGCCCAGGAGGAAGATTTCTTTGCAGAAGGAATTTCAAACCTTGCAAAATGTTAGGACAAGGGCCTCCGTTTGAAGGGCGATGATATCAAAAAGTCGTGTCATGTTGTAGTTTTCTAATGCGCATAATAGAAGTTCTGTTTCTACAAGTGTCTGTCCTTGAGAACCAAACAGAGGTTTCCACCCTCCGAATTGCCGTTGTATTTACGGTTGCATGCAGTCCCTGTTGCCCTTGTAGGCAGCCTACAATCCTGTTGACCGTCTTCCATTGTTCTCGTCTCTCCACGGGCATCAGGCTGTTTTGCTGTTTCTCTAAATGATAAGGTGGCGTTATGTTTTTTTTTTCATTATACCATTCATAATATCATTGTTGGCAGACTAATAAATGCTTCCGTTTGTCAATTGGCGGGCTGCTTCTTCATATTTCCCTGCAGGAGAATTCTCTCTCCTTCAATTGCTTCTCCTTATTTCCTAGGAGGCTGCTGGAGAGGGCATTCCGGTCCTTTTGCTCGGCAATAAAATTGATAAGGAAAAAGAACGAGAGGTTCCTAAGCGAATGGGAGAACACCTAGCCAAGGTACAGTGGGAAGAGAGAGCATTGGATAATCGAGACCAAGGGTGCATATTCCCTGAAAAGGACGTCTCAGAGAACGCATTCAGTGAATATCTTCCTCCTGCTATCGAGATTATGGATAGCCTTACAGCCATGGAACCCCACTGGTTCTGTGATTGTCATAAGTAAATATGCTTATTCTGCCAGGTCTTGTTTGTAAGGGAGAAAAAAATATATCCCTCGATTCAGTAGCTTGTTTCAACAAAAGCCTCAGGAACGGTTCCATTCAGAACGGTTAACTTCCTGATTTGGAGGACTGGCTTCCATTCCATCTAGTTTGGAACATATTTTCTCGTTCCTAAAAGCCATTATAGGCAGTACTCGGCTTACAACCGGGGACTGTTCGAAGTCACAATGGGACTGAAAAAAAGTGACTTATGACCATTTTTCACATTTGTGACCATTGCAGCATCTCTTTGGGTCATGGGATCAAAATTTGGGTGCTTGGCAACTGGCAGGTTTTAGCATGGAATGAAATGGAATAGAATAGTGGAATAGAATAAAATAGAATAGAATAAATATGGAATGGAATGGAATGGAATGGAATGGAATGGAATAGAATAGAATAGAATAGAATAAATATGGAATGGAATGGAATAGAATAAGATAGGATAGGATAGGATAGGATAGGATAGGATAGGATAGAATAAATATAGAATAGAATAGAATAAATATGGAATGGAATAGAATAGAATAAATATGGAATGGAATGGAATAGAATAAGATAGGATAGGATAGGATAGAATAAATATAGAATAGAATAGAATAAATATGGAATAGAATAGAATAGAATAAATATGGAATAGAATAGAATAGAATAGAATAAGTATGGAATGGAACAGAATAAAATGGAACAGAATAGAATAGAATAGATTATGGAAACTAAACAAAGATATAATCTGCATTCAAGAGATTCATATAATAAAACATCATTACAAATTACTGGAACAACCCAAGATGGATATGTTATATTACTCATCAGCACAAAAGAAAAAAAAGAGAGAAGTAGCAATATATATCAAAGAAAGCATGAAGAAGGGAGAATACTGATGGTGCAAGTAACAATACAAGACAAACAAATAGTATTACTGTCAATCTATGCACCGAATGTAAATCAAGAGAAATTCTACCATACATTACACAAAAAGATGATCAGCGTGGACTATCAACGCATATGTTTGATAGGGGACTTCAATGCAATTATGAATGAAGCACTGAACTATAAGAACAGCAAAACAAGGAAAAGTGGAAGGAAAAAACTCCTAGAATTTTTTGGAAAAAAAAGCAAGATACTTTTTACTCAAACTGCCACAAATCCTGGTCAAGGATAGACATGATTTGGACAGCATCAGAGTTAGCACAAAATATACAAAAAACAGGGATTGAACTGGCATTGTGGGCAGATAACAACCCAACAACATTAACATGGAAAAGACCATTAAAAAAACGAAGATGGATTTTGGAGAGAACTATATTAAAGGAAACAGAGTTTATTAAGATGGCAGAATAAGAAATGGGATTGTCCTTTAAAGAAAACAAAAAAGAAGAGACATCAATGCAAATGGTGTGAGATACAGCTAAGACACACTTTAGAGGTATTGCAATAAATTATTTGATGAAGAAACACAAAGAAAACGCACAGGAACACAAATCACTGAAACAGGAATTCAGAGAATTGGAATGGAAACGAACTTACCACATAAAAAACAAACAGAACAACAAATGGAACCAATTAAACAGCAATTGATGGGGTCGTCAATTTCCTTTGGATGAAATTTGCAGAATGTAATTGTGCGAACGCGATAAGAATAATTTTGCATCTGTGAATCCGCGCTGAATCTGGGGATTTCAGAAGTCTGCATTACGCAAAATAACAGAGTTGGGACGGACTTTGGAGGTCTAGTCCACCCCTCTGTTGAAGCAGGAGACCTTCTACCACGTCAAATGGCTGTCCAGTATCTTCTTAAAATCCTCCAGTGATGGAGCACCCACACCATCCGAAGGCAAGCTGTTCCACTGATCAATTGTTCTCACTGTCCGTTACTTATAGGGAAGTCACATTTATTCTTCAAAAAGAATGCTACTCCCAGAGTTCTTGAACCACAAGGAGCAAGAGGGAGGATGATAGCCCCTGAAATTGTCTTGTCAATCTAGTTCTACCCTGCAGAGATGGCTACATTTTTCCTGTTTGAATTTTAGGGCCCGGTAGAGTGTCTTCTCTTCTGGTTCCTTTGGCCATGTTAGAAAACTACTACCGTGTTTCCTCGAAAATAAGACACTGCCTTATATTAATTTTTGCTTCCAAAGATGGGCTAGGTCTTATTTTCAGGGGATGCCTTACTTTTGGGGAAACCCAGTAGATCGCCCACCCCCACCCCCAAATAACACTCAGCCCGGGGCGCTCCTAACTTGATTCAGAGGGCTGCAGAGAGATCGCGCGCTTTCAGAATTCGCGCGCTTTCAGCCTGCTGAGAGGCGTTTTGGAAGCGCTCCAAACTGGCTGAAAGAGCGCGAATTCGGAGCGCTGCAGTTTTCAGCCCATTCAATATTATTTTCAGGGAGGTCTTATTTTCGGGGGATGCCTTATATTCCAGTGAGAGGCAAAAATGGATGTAGGTCTTATTTTCGGGGAAACACGGTATTAAAAAATGGTAAAAGTTCCTCCCACACGTGTGTGCTAGTCGAACAGACTCCAGGGGACGGTGCTCATCTCTGTTTCTAAGCCAAAGAGCCAGCGCTGTCTGAAGACATCTCAGCGGTCATGTCTGAATGCCAAAAGGCGCATAGAGTGCTGTTACCTTCCCACCAAAGCGGTCCCTGTTTTTCTACTTGCATTTTTACATGCTTTCAAACTGCTAGGTTGGCAGAAGCTGAGGGTGAGGAACAGGAGCTGACTCTGCCATGCGGTGTCAGGGATTCGAACTGCTGACCTTCTGATCAAGAAGCTCAGCGTCTTAGCTGCTGAGCCACTGTGCTGCACCCCTTAAACTACTATTAGGAATCTTTTAATTTTAGACAATCTTCCCCCCCCTTCTCTATTCTAGGATTACAGTTTGATTTTTTATGAATGCAGTGCCTTGACGGGGGAAAACACCAAAGCACCTATACTGCACTTGGCCAGGTAAGGAAAAGAGGACTTGAGACAAGTCAATGCTGGAAAGTGCTAGAAGGGCAACCTCCTTGTGAATGGGGCGTTGATGGAGGGAGACGCAGAAAAAAAGAAATGTTTTTATTACAGGAAAAGAATTCACTGGAAAAGGAAGGGAGACTCGGATGGCCATTTCTAACTTATTCTGCTGTCCTCAGAGAGTCATACCCCCAACCCCAGCTGGAGGACCAGACTGGAATTTGAACCTGGGGTGATTTACTTGCTAGGCAGTTGCCTTAGCCACTGCACCACATGAACTCATCCTTTTACTGGCTTAGTCCAGGGAGTATTAGGCTTTTGTGAATAATGACGCCTGGTGGTCCCTGATTCCAGGGATGGGACATTCAGTTCCACATTTGCCCTTCAGCCCAGGCTAGGGCCATTGCAGGCAGATACCCATGATTTTATGACCTCTTGGATCATCTGTTAATCACTCTTGCTTCCAGGCCTGGAATAGATCAAAGTCCTTCCCCAGGTGTGCAGTTGATCTTCATTGGCTGCATGTGTTTCATAATTTGGATGGTTGGCCTGAGACTTCTATAGGCCGAGTCCTTAAAAAAGACTGATTTCGTGAGGTCTTCTCATGGCAATGTGTTTTAAGCCAGGAGATCACAAGGATTGATGGGCAACCTTTGTGAAAGAATTAGCGGATTCTACATTTTGGGGAAAACAACAACAATTACCCCTCCCTCTGCTTTTGTCTCCCATAGGATTTTAAAAGAACAGGAAGACCACGTGAAAGAAAAAACTGTCCAGCTGCATCAACAGCCTAAGAAAGCAAGCTGCTGTTCCAGACAATAAAGCACATGCAGAATTCCCTTTAATAAACCAACCCAATCATTTCCATTGTCCCTACACTATGGATTATATTGTTCAGGCGTTGTTGTTGGCTTTTACAAGGACTGTGAATCGTTTGCGCCAGTGATTTTATTGCAATGATTTTTTTTAGAACAGATTACAGAATAGCAGAGTTGGAAGGGATCTTGGAGGTCTTCTAGTCCAACCGCCCCTCCTGCCCAAGGCCGGAGACCTTATTCCATTCTGGACAATCTCTTCTTGGAAATTTCCACTGCTGGAGGAACCACGCCTTCTAGAGGCAAGTCGCTCCCTTGATTAATTGTTCTTACTCTCAGGAAATTTCTCTTTAGTTCTTGAGTTGCTTCTCTCCTTGACGAGTTTACATCCTGCCTTCAGGGGCTTTGGGAGAAGAGGTAGACCCCTTCTTCTTTGTGACAGCCCTTCAAATACTGTAAGACTGATATCATGTCCCCCCCTGGTCCTTCTTTTTAATTAGACCAGACCTACCCATTTCCTGCAACCGTTCTTCATATGTTTTAGCCTTCCGCCCGCTGATCCTCTTGGTTGCTTTTCTCTGCATTGCAAAATCTGGGATGCAAATAAGGAAGAGGACTGCTAGTCGCACCAAGAGCACTGCCTCAAGAGGAGAAGGAATCTGGAGTGCGTGTGGCTGTCGCAGGAAACCACAGCCTTGTCTTCCCTTCCCTTTACGTTGACCTGGAGTCATAGATTTGCAAGGTAAAGTTCTGGCAAACTCATCAGCTGTGACTTGGAAGGGCAGAAATGCCCGAACCGGAAATAGAGCGTCTGTTTCGTCATCTTAAAAATTTAGGGAGAAAGAAAGATATGGGAGGAAAT
Source organism: Pareas carinatus (assembly GCA_032468095.1). Classification (NCBI taxonomy): domain Eukaryota; kingdom Metazoa; phylum Chordata; class Lepidosauria; order Squamata; family Pareidae; genus Pareas; species Pareas carinatus. Next base: position 8,717 of record JANHFO010415353.1, read on the forward strand.
CCATTTTTTCCCCTGGACTTTTAAGTTGCAGGATTGTAACAGAACAGACTAAACAGTTGAGAGGGACCCTAGAGGTCTTCTAGTCCAACCCCCTGCTAAACCAGAAAACTGTGCCGTTTCAGACAAATGGCTGGTCCAATCTCTTCTTAAAAGCCTCCAGCGATGGAGCATTCACAACTTCTGGAGGGAAGTCGTTCCACAGATTAATTGTTCTCCCTATCAGGAAATTTCTCCTTTGTTCCCGGTTGCTTCTCTCCTTGCTGAGTTTCCATCCGCTGCTTCTTGTCCCGCCTTCAGTTGCTTTGGAGAATAGCTTGACTCCCTCTTCTTTGGGGCAGCCCCTCAGAGACTGGAAGACTGCTATCATGTCACCCCTGGTCCTTCTTTTCACTAGACACATCCAGTTCCTGCAACCGTTTTAGTCTCTCAAATCATGATGATTTGATAAATGATAAATATGATTTATAAATCACATTTATAAATCATGATGACATGATGAATGCACTTTATGGTTATGAATGTATTTTAGGGTTAGGATCACAGTTTGCTTGTGTCCATGACATGATGTTTGTACTTTATGATTACGAATGCATCTTATGGCTGTAGTCACCCTTTGTCAATTATAGCCCTTTGATGGTAACCACGGTTTGTCAATTGTAGCCTGTATGTAAGTATAGAGCGTGTACACTGGAGACAAATTCCTTGTGTGTCCAGACACACTTGGCCAATAAATTCTAATTCTAAATCAGTCCTAATCATCTTGGCTGCTCTTCTCTGCACTCTTTCCTGAATCCCTACATCTTTTTTTCCATCGTGGCAAGCAACATTAGATGCAGTATTCCAAGTGTGGTCCTACCAAGGCATCATAAAGCGGTACTAACACGTCACATGATCTTTCTTCCATCCCTCTGTTAATGCAGCCTAGGACAGTGTTGGCTGTTTTTGGCAGCTGCTGCGCACGACTGATAGATCATAGAACAACCAGATCAAGGGAAATCCAATCAACAAACACATTTGGCTAATCTTCAAAGAGAAATGTAGCAGCAAGCCAATTTGCACCTAAGGAAAAGGTTACTTTGACTACACATTGTAACCTAACTCTTACCCTAACACTAACCCCAAGGCAAATGACAACCACCGACTTGTAAAATAAAGCAGGCAGCTTCATGCCAAATACACAAACGGCCTTTAGGGTCTTAAGGATGAGGGCTGAGGCTCCATGAAAACCCAGAGATAGCACCTCATCCATGCCATAAATTAAATTGACACTATAAGGAAGAGGCTTCAACAGGAATTGATCACAGTCCCAAGAGATAGAAATCTAAAACAGCCACCTTCAAGATATTTTGCAGAATCTGGTAACTGGGAACCTAGGATCTAGCACAGGAAACCTTTGATGCTGTTTTCCTCCTTGCACTCAAACATAATTACTGCTGCAAATACTTATAAGACTGTAACAAAAAAAAACAATGTAAAAAGCCTTGTCTTCACCAGTGATTTAGGCAGCTGACCCCGGGAGTCTAACTTTGCGGTTTGATTTTCTGAATAAACTCTCCTTTCCAAATGGCTTGCTTCTCTGCTCGTTATTGCATCTGAGACTTCCGGCTGGAGAAAAGGACCAGGGAAGTTTACTTCTGACAATACCGCTCACTTATATTTAAGTGATTTGTGCAAGTGGAATCTGGATTTTGTCCACTGCTGAACACAGCTCTTTAAATCTACTTCGAAAAAAACTGGAGAAGATTCAGAAGTGGCTGGGCTGATATTCCAAAATCTGCAATCTGAGCTGAATAATGTACAATTACTCACCTTTGGCTTGCCAAGGAGAACAGTAAAATGAGATGTGGCCGAGGTCTACAAAAACGTGTTTCTTAGATACGGACTGCTGCGTGCAAGAGAGGCGGACGTATTCCCAGTTGAAACGGAGAGCGGGCCGAGAAGAACGGGTTGAAAGATTCGAGAGAATTTGAGACCTGAGACATACTGGAACCTTCTGCCTCAAAGAGCAGAGGACTTAGATTGCTGGATGGCCAGAGGCGAAATGATTTTGTGTAGGGGTCCCACACACGCACCCCAGTCCGTGTACCCGCACTGGATCACAGCAGGCCAGCAACTGGTCTGTGCAAACAAGCTGAGCACCATTAACGGGATGAAGGCAAAACCACGCCCCCTCTGGTCCGCGGAGAAAACCTTTCCCCATGGAACTGGTCCCTGTTGCCTCAAAAATTGGGGGCCACCGATTTAGTGGATTCTTGCCCCGAGCAGGGAGAAATCTCCATTAGACCCTTTAATTAAACCCATCCATTCCATGACCAAAGCGATCAATTGACTAGAATAGAATTCTTTATTGGCCAGGTGTGATTGGACACATGAGGAATTTGTCTCTGGTGCATAGGGTCTCAGTGTACGGAGGCATTTCGGGGGGAAAAACCTCCATTGTAGCATGTGCAAGAAACAGACTGGGATAGCGACGTCCGTCCTATGGCGCCGTGCACGGTAGTTCAGTAGGCAGGGATGAGTGGAAGGAGAAAGTTGGGTTGCAGTTGACCGTCCACTCAATCCACTGAAAATGAAGGCTGCCGTAGAAAATCCAACCAAACGTATTGATTTTCAGCAGCTGTGATTCCTCACGAACTGACGCACCCAAGAACATTTGGCTTCATCCCCAGGTGGGAGATATTTATATTTTTTTGCAGGAGGAATTTCCAACCTTGTAAGATGTGGTGACAAGGTCCTCCATTGGAATGGCGATGGTGTCGAAAAATCATGTCAAGTTGTCATTTTCTAAGGTGTATCATAAAAAATTCTGTACCTGAGGACTGTCTGTCATGGAGAACCCAACAGAGTTTTTTTTCCCGAATTGCCCTCATCTGTACAAGCTATAAGCGAAAAATTATGATCATAATCATAAAATCATACATTCATCATAATTCATAGGATGCAGCACTCAGCGATAGTCACAGAATACCAAATAAGCAATCAACGTATGTCATGCTAGGATACTAAATAGAACAATATAAGCTGTAAGACACAAGCAACAAGGTTATTGTCATACAAAATAAGAATCAAGGCTGTTCACATCTGGACCCAAACTGAAATAGGCACCTTGTTATGGTTGCTTTAAGAGCCCTAATGGCTGGTTTACCATATATGGAAGGAGGCCATGATGAGTCATGGCAATTACTAAGACCAGGATGCTGATTGTATAAAGCAGGAAGTCAGAGAGCATTTCTCTCTCTCCATTGATGTTCCTACGTTTCAGAGTTGCTGTTTAGATACCTGATTATCCTGGTTAGTGTCTGCTCTATTGAATGCTTGACTGTGTATGACGATTGGACTGTTAACTGCCTTTGAAGATTGGAGTGTGCCTATATCCTGTATATAAAGACCTTTTTATACCCTTTATATTCTCTGTGTGTGTGTGTGTGACACTGAGTTCATCACTTCATCCTTGCACGCTGCCTTCTGTATTTGCACTGTCCTTGCAACCAAGGAAGCTTTGATTATACCTAACACACCTTCCCTAAGTGGGTAAATAAAATATAATTGAGCCTTACAGATTAGACCAGGTTTCTTCAAGGAAGTTAGGCCTTATTACCTCATGTAATAAATAACGGGTTCTTAATAAGGACCAACTCGATTCAAAAGCCGCGTGACCTTGAAGATGCCGCAATGGTTGTGTGAAAAATGGCCACAAGTCCCTTTTTTCCCCAGTCCCGTTGTAACTTCAAACCGTCACTAAATGAAAGGTTGTAAGTCAGGGACTGCCTGTAGTAGGAGAAGGTCTAATGACTGTTACATACAAGTGCTCAGAGTCTCTCCCTCAGGGTCTCCAGAAGAGAGCACCGGACCCTACATTCATCGACCCACGTTTCAAGTCCCGTTTGACGAAAGAACTCATGATGTGCTCTGGAAGTCTGTTCATCTTCTGCTCGCTCACATCTGCATGTATTAGCGGCGGGGGGGGAGTGCGCGGAAACTCAAGACAATCTCATTGTGCACATGTACTACGACAATAAAGGTTTCATTTCCTTTCAGCCTACCTCACAGGGTTGTTGATGTGGAGATAAAGGTAGACAGGGATAAATTGCCTTGAGAAGAAAGAAAGGGCAGCTTCTAAAAACGTACATGAATAAACACACTCCTCTCTGCTCTGACTCTTTAGATCTTCCACCTACAGGCAGATTTCAACTTAATGACCGTAATTGGGCTTGAAATTATGCTCCTAAATTGTTCCAATTGTTAAGTGGGTCGTTATACGGTCATGCCCAATTTCGCTATCTTTTCGGAGTGGTTGTTAACGAAACACCACGGTTGCTGAGCAAACATCAGGGTCATTAAGCAAAACCACTATACACAATGGGTGTTTGCTGTCGGGGTTTGGGTTTTTTTTATGCCAGAAATAAGTGCTGGTTTCCAGCAAAAACAAGAACGACAGGCACACAAAACAAATGTGGGATCCTGTAAGCGCCATGTGCCCAGAATGTGGTCACATGACCCCAGAGAGAAGGAGGGGCAGTTATTAGAACTTCAAAGCTGGGTCATGAATAGCTCTGGGGAGGTTTGCCCTAATGTGGGATGGTTGCTAAGCAACGGGTCATAAATCAAGGACTACCTATGTCTTTGGGTTTTCCCCTTCAAATGAGCACCCCGGGTAGCTATTACGGTAGCAATTATCTGGGCACCACCCTATGGAACAAAGCGAGTCCTATTTCTGGTTAAATAAAATTTGGTCCTCCCGCTTTGGCGAGAACGGAATTCGCGGCAAAGAAAATGGGGCTTTCTCGTTTCCAGATGGAAGACTTTTAAGTGTGTGCAATCCTCACATTTCATTCTGTCGGTTTCTGCCCATTTGCCCCAACCTATCAAGATGATTTTATGTTTCATTTCTGCTTTCTTACAGCCTGAGTGATTTATTTCCCTTAAAGAGCAGATTGTATGCCTAGAAGGGCTGGGTTAGAAGTAGCAAAAATTACAATTGCTGGATAAACGGAAGCTCCAAGAAGCAGGGAATGGAAACTGAACACAGAGAGAACCAGCTGAGAACTAAGGAGAATTTATTTATTTACTTATTTGTTTCTTTCTTTATTCATTCATTTATTAGATTTATATACCGCCCTTCTCCCGAAGGACTCAGGGCGGTGTACAATTAACATA
>JANHFO010415408.1:0-13863 GCA_032468095.1 Pareas carinatus
TCTATCTATCTATCTATCTATCTATCTATCTATCTATCTATCTATCTATCTATCTATCTATCTATCTATCATATTTCACATCTTGCTATTTGGGGCAATTCCATATATTTCTCTATATATTTTTATTTGTTTTCTGTTTCCATGTACTCTGCATTCCAAAACATGCTGGGCTCAACTGTGTTTTTTTACCGGGGGGGGGCTGGGAATTGAGACTCCCCGTCCTCGGGCCAATAGTGTCCCCCAGACTCCCCCCACCTGCGCGCCCATTTGAATCCGGGCTCACCTTATTGCCGTTGTTGTACATGGCAACCAGGCAGAGGAGGTGGTACACGTGTCCGCATCTCCCCAGCTTCCCCACCAGTTCTGGCTTGGCGCCCCTGTGCCTGAGGATGCCCTCGTAGCCCAAGGAGGACACCAGTCTCTCCATGCAGATGGTGCAGTCCTGTTGGGGGAGGGTGGAGACGGGGGGGGGTGTGTCAGCAATAACGAACAGTGAGGGAGCTGCAAAGCACTTCAATTTCAACCACAATAATACACGGGCTAGCAACAGGTACAAACTCAAAGCTCCAGACTCGATGGCAGAAAATATGACTTTAGCAACAGAGCGATCCATGCCTGGGACTCACTCCCTGATGCTGTTGTTACATCTTCAAATCCCCCAAAACTTTAACCTTAAACTGTCTACCGTGGACCCCACCCCATTCCTAAGAGGGCTGTCAGGGGTGTGTGCATAAGCGCACCAGCCTGCCTACCGTCCCTGTCCTACTCTTCCCTTTTGTTCGCACTCGTTGGTTATGCATGTGCTTATACCTGCTTATACCTATATGTTTATATGATATGTTTATACTCATACTTGTTTCCTCGTGCATGCTTGACTAAATAAATACATAAGAATAAATAAAATACAAATAAATTGTATCAAGGATGAGCCAGAAGGAAAAATGTACCAAAGCTTTTTAAAGCATCGCGCAATCAGGAAAATGAGATTTTGCAAAGTTGCAAAGACATCTCACCTTTCTGAACTCATTAACTAAAAGAGGATTGGAAGATCCCTATCTCATTTCTCCAATCCCAAAGTTCTTGACATTAAAACTAATTCAAGGACCTCTCTGGGAATCTGACATCTCTGATCACCCTCTGTTCCTAATAGATGGTGGATAGAAAAGTAGCTTAGGGATTGCTTGTGAAGAACGGGCTGGCTGATATTGCTGTCAAAGCAAGGTCTTCTATTAATTAGGATCAGGTCATGTATTTGGAAAGCAGCCCTCCCAAGGTCTCACTCAGAGCATTGAAGCAGTTGCACCTGTTGGACTCCAACAGCTCAACTTCTGAGCCAACTGAGTAAACCTTTTTGCATTTCTGCAGTCTTTTCAGAAGGAACTGCCATCCGGAGTATACGTGTGTAATCTCACAGTCTCCCTTTAATCCAGGGAGATTACGCTGGGCAGAATCTGCTTCCCAGCTGACATTCTCAGTAGGAGTAACCCTTTGCACCTTCAGAAAGCATCAGAACCACCATAATTCTCCAACGGAAGCTCAGGAAAAGAGCTCTGCTTCAAGACACTTGGAGCATCACATGGAAAGTCTGGAAAGCAGGTTTGAAGGTAGTCCAATGGATCACTTTGCAAAATTCTCCCCAAAAAGGTTTCTACAATCCTATGATCTCTTGGTGGAATTTAACTTTAGATGGCTTTGATAAGGGTCTTTTTTTTAGCTTAACTCCCTCAACAACAGCCCTCTCGGGTCACTGGGGCTAAGAGAGGGACTGGCTCAAAGCTTTGTAGCTGTTGATGGGGACTGATTTTGGGTTTCCCTGGTGCCAGACCAACCTCTTAACTGCTGGACTTTATCGTTTGAAAATGCTCAAATGATCTTTGTGGATGGAAACACATATTCGCCGGTGTCTTTCAGTGACTCAGAATCCTGAAATGTATCACAAATTATTTCATGGTAATAATTGCACCGCCTTGGTGCAAGTGCAAGCACTTTCCCGTTGCTGAAAATTACACACCCGAGACCTCACGTCTAGCAGCTCTTTGCTCCGAGTCATTTGCTTCTATTTTTAAACCTTATTTCATCTCTTCCTCCTCTTCTTTTAAGTACCTTGAGACTCCTGGATCTCTCCCCTTTTACCCCACAGCAGCCTTGCAAAGTAAACTAGAATGTAGAACGTAGAATAATAAGATTGGAAGGGACCTTGGAGGTCTCCTAGTTCAACTCCCTGCCCAAGACAAGAGTACATATACCATTGTCGACAAATGGCTGTCCACTCTCTTCTTGAAAGCCTCCAGTGACCCATACGTCCCAGAGGCAAGCTGTTCCACGGATTGTTCTGGCTGTCAGGAAATACTAGATGGAGTGGGAGGGAGCTGTTCACGCATGTCTGGACACTGGACACTTTTTGACCCACGGGTGGATCAGAAAGTGGGGTAACTCACCTCATCAGGGGGATTCTTCACTTTCTGGATATAGCGTCGTACCACATCCTCAGGGTTTCTGCCTGGAGAGAAGAGAAGACACAATGCTGACTCAAAGGTAGAGAGAGAGAGAGAGATGGAGGGAGGGCTGCAGTTTGAGCACTCAGTGTCTAAAAGTTCACCATCACTGGACTATTGAGAATGAAAGAAAAAGAAGATGCAGATTATTTTCAAATTTGGAACTTATTTTGTATATGGCTGAAAAGAAGAATGAAGGCGTAGGAATCAAAATGTATTAGAAAAGGTTAATAACCTAGTTGATATTGCTGAGATGGGTGAACGGCACACTCAGAAGGCTGGTTTACGCCTCTCTATTCTCGCCTGCACCAAACAGTCAAAACAATGCACAGTTTTACCCAACTCAGAGCCAAACCGTTAACTTTCAAGATTTCCCACAATGCTTTGGGTGTCTGAAGCAGCAAGCCTCCTGGGCACAATGCAAAATGCCTGCTAATCCCAAAAGGGTTCAAAGGCCCAGCGTGAGACCCCACATTTTAATCCCTCACAGACCAGGGAGGAGGACAGCTTACTCTTCTTCAAATGTTTCTTCTTGGTTTTACGGCAAATCCCGGTGATGCCCGGCACTGCCTTCACGTCGCTTTTGTTGACAGGCGGGGGGTGCAAGATGGGCTTTGGAGCTCGCGTCAGACAGACGGGCAAACCTGCTGCACACATCAAGATGCCAGTCATTCCTGGAACAGAGAGACCAAGTGATTCAAACAAAGCTAATTCCATATGTTCTGATTTAACAGACCTCTGTATTTCAGACCTCTGGATTTAACAGACTTCTGGATTTAACAGACCTCTGGATTTAACAGACCTCTGGATTTAAGAAGCATGACTTCCTCTCATTCTGTTAAATCAAGGCTTTCACTCTTTTTAAAATAAAAATCAGAAGGAACCGCTTCTTCTGACTAATACATTTTATTGGGGTGCAAGGAGCTTTTACCTCATTTGTTACTCTTACCTGCCAAAGCAGGATGGACTGGACCAGTTCCATTCAGATTCTTCACTGGGAGAGCAGGAACCCTGGAAGAGAAAGGTGGAGGAGATTTGAACAGTAATCCCTTGAAGCAGCACATGCTTTTGGAACATCCTCACAGGGTATGCTAATCTGGTTTAAATGTTGACTGTTCTTCATTCCATTTCCTTTTTTAATAAATATTTAAAGTGGAACTCCCTTTCTCTTGCTGCATTTTGTTCGCTTTCTTCCTTTATTCCTCATTTTGTTTCCTCCTATCGTATAGGTGTAAGGCGGGAAGAGAAGTGAAAATTCTAATCCTTCCAAAGAAGACTTCCAAACATAACTTGCAGGCTCCACACATCCAAAGTCCCTTAAAAAACGCAGAACTCAAAATCTGAAGGGATCGCTGCACCCTTCAAGCACGCTAACCTGCCTGTGCGCTTACGTGTGCGCGCACGCACACACACACACACACATTCTTCCTCTCTGGCTGCTTTTTTGCTGACTCGGGGCCCCCATCTCAGTTAATCTCAGAGAGCGATTGTCCTTTGGCTCAGCTTACCTAACGGTTGACATAGCAGATCCTGCCAGGAGGAATATTCTTGTGCAACGTTCACAATCGCAGCAACCAAACAAGCCCAACAGCACAAGAAAGAAGTGTGTGCAAAGTGCACCCAGAGATCCGTGCTTTAAGAAGCGGTTAGCTTTTCTTGAGTATAAAGGGGAACTCGCCCTAAGCCTTCATCACTTTCATTTTTACTCATCAGTACACAGAAATAGCCGTTTCTGGTATGCCGTCCTTTCTTATTCGTCCTTTCTAAATGACTGCAAGTAGTCCTCCACTTACGACCACAGCGGAGCCCAAAATTTATGTCGCTTAAGTGAAAAATTTGCAAAGTGAGTTTTGCCCTATTTTACGACATTACTTGCCACAGATGTTAAGGCAATCACTGCCGTTCTGAACTGAGTCGCCCAGTCGTTAAGTGAATCTGGCTTCCCCATTGACTTGTCAGAAAGTCACAGAAGGGGATCACGTGACCTCCCGGGATGCTGCAAACCATCATAAATGTGAGTTGGTTGTCAAACATCCAAATGTAAATCCCATGACCACGGGGGGATGTCGCAATCGTCCGAAGTGTGAAAAATTGGTCGTAGGTTTCTTTTTTCAATAACTGTTGTAACTTCAAACAGTCACTAAACGTACTGTTGGAAGTCGAGGACTATCTGTAATTCTACGACAGAATGCACTGGAAGGCATGACGGTTGGAGACCTCTGGTTTAGGGAGCTTTACTTTCATGAAGTGAGTTATAACGCTTGAAACAAACAAGTAATGGTGCAGCGGTTAAAAGCAGCCCTGCAGGCGATTCCTGCCGACTGCCACCTGCCATCAGCCATCCAAAGTCCAGCAGTTCGATCCTGACTGTCTCAAGGTTGACTCAGCCTTCCGTCCTTCCGAGGTCGGTCAAATGAGGACCCCGATTGTTGGGGGGGCAATTATGCTGACTGCAAACCGTTTAGAGAGTGCCGAAAAGCACTGTAAAGTGGTATATAAGTCTAAATAATAAACATTTTTCCGAGGCTGGCGATATCCTTTAAAGCGCTCCATGGCATAGGACCCAGTTATCTGCAGGACCACATTCTACCCATGGATACCTCCCGCCGACCCACACGCTCCCACAGAATGGGCTTCCTCAGACAATGCCGACTGGCGACCCCCAGGGGGAGAGCCTTCTCTGTGGCAGCGCCCTCCCTCTGGAACGATCTACCCACCGCAATTCGTACCATTTCTGACCTCCCGACCTTCCGCCGTGCCTTGAAGACCCACCTATTCCATCTGGCGGGTCTGTCGTAGCTGCGCCCTTGTCCTCCTGCTCTTAATTTTTGGGGTTTGTGATGGAGTTTCTTAAATATTCTTAGTAACAGGCTTAATTTAATTCTTTTAATAACATTTTAAATTGTCTATGTACTATGTATTTTAAACGGCCTGTAAGCCGCCCTGAGTCCTTCGGGAGAAGGGCGGGATAGAAATAAAATAATAATAATAATAATAATAATAATCTAGTCTGACCCCTGTCATAAAAAGGGGAAAGGGACTCTTGGAAATGTCTTGGTTCCTCTGCGGGGAAGAGAAACAGGAGTCGGGGTTAGATAATGTGCTATTTATCATGAACGTCAGACAGGGCTGGTAAATTCATAAAGGAAAGAAGGAGCGACTGGAGCACACTTGCCAAACAGCAAGTCATCTTGAGAGAAGAGGAGAAGCGACTGAGGAGGGGGGGCAGTGCGAGAGCACCAAGAGGGAGAACGATTCTTGTTAAATCCTGAGCTGGGTCACCTGGTTGCCCTGGCAACGCCAGGCTCTTTGGCCTCACCAGCCAAGGCCTCCTCCCCGGAGATGGAGGAAATGGGGCAGTGGGACAGCCCCCCCCACAAGAGTCCCACCAGGGAGAAAGCAAGCCTCCAGATCTGGTTCCACCAGGCAGTGAGAGAGACGACCGCAGAGGGTCCTCGGGCAGGCAAGACGCAAAGAGAGAAGAAATATGGGGGGGGGGGGCCCACCAGCAAGTCCCCCCGCAACTTCACCATTCTTCATCAAGCAGTCAATTGTTTTCCAGTTGTGAAAACCTAAAATATGAGCCATCACCATCATTGTGATTGTGGCTATTGCAATTATTATTACTGTGATTGTTGCTACTGCATGGATGCTACTAATGTTATTGCTATTATTATTATCATTGTCCTATTATTGCAACTATGATTTGTTTGTTTATTTACTTATTTATTTCCTGGCCATCTTGTTTGGAAACAACTCTGGGTGGCTAATTCAACGTATTCTTGTGATCTGCTATGGTTCTTGCTGTGGCTCTTATTGTGGTGGTCACTATGGCTAATATCGCCACTGTTGTTACTGTTCCCATTCCTATCCTTGCTGCTGCTATTGTGTCATGATTGTTATGGCTGTGATTGCTGCTAGTCCCTATCGTTCCTGTTGCTATTATGGTTTCCAGGGTTGTAATTGCTATTGGTATGGTTATTGTCATTGCTACGTATTGCAAAAAAAGATGTTGAGACTCTAAAAAAGGGTGCAGAGAAGAGCAACAAAAACGATTAGGGGAGGCTAAAACACGCGAAGAACGCTTGCAGGAATTGGGTATATCTAATTTAATGAAAAGAATTAGGATTAGGGGTGACATGATAGCAGTATTCAGTGTTTGAGGGGCTGCCACAAAGAAGAGGGGTTGCGCAGAGGGCTGGACTAGAAGACCTCAAAGGTCCCTCCCAACTCTGTTATTCTGTTATTTTTCTTATTAATTTTATTTATGTATTTATTTATATTTTAATTTATATACCGCCCTTTTCCGTGCAACGGACTCACCTTAGCATGAAATGCAAATTAAAGAAATTAAAACAAAATTAAATGCAAATATTATAAAATGGCAATATTAAAAGAACGAATTCTTAAAACCAATTTAAAATCTAATTCATCAAAAATGGGAATGGAGCAGGGGGGCAGGGCTAGGCAAGACCTGCCTGAACAAAAAGAGGTGTCTTAAGGGCCATTCATGGAAATTCTAAGGTCTGCTACTCCACCAGATTATGGCTCTGGAAATAGGAACGAACCATGCTACTATTTTTAATCCACTTATTCCTATTACTTATTACTCTGATTATTGTTGCCATCACTTTAATGATTAGACGTTGATCCATAACATCAAGCCACATCAGTCTTCCAAAGAGACAAGTTACCTGAAAAGCATCATCCCAAATGCAATAACGGTTATTATTAATAGCAGTAGTAATACTGCCAATAACAGTCACATGCCAATAGTAATAATGCAGATCATAATATTCCACAAACGTAAAACATTTCTGACGATAAAGCAATAACATTGTTTTTAAAAGATCATCACGAAAAGACAGATTTGTAGCAGCATATTAAAACATACTAAGGTGCATATTCGCATTTCAATAATTACAGGCACCAGGAACAAGGGGGCTTTTAGTGTCCGTGGCTGATGGTTTTAACTCCATTGTGTGAACTCTGTGTAGCTTTCCTATTAAGCAAGGATGCTTAACTAGGGCAGTTTTATTTGAACTAAAAAAAAAAATCAAATATTCTCCGCTTGATGTTTGCTACTAAAGATCTGGTTTGTTAGCAGCATTTGGGAGAGCAAAGTGCAGCCCCAAAGAGATTTAAATTTAGAAAAAAGAAGTAGAATTGGGCGCTATATTATTTATTTTTAAAATTTACTTCTTTGGGAATAATTCCTGGCTTTGGAACAGTATTACAAAACAAGATTTTTTTAAAAAAAATGTAACGTGCAATAAATAATGCAGACGTTAGGAAGTCGGGCCAAATGGCACAGGAAATATATACAAAACACAAATAACTAGGAGCTGTATTAATTCTAGCCCAAAGCTATGTCTTTTGGGTTTTTAAATATATTTTTTTGCCTATTTTGCAATTTTCCAAACCTAGACCTGAATTAGCAGCCAGATTTGTACCAAAATGTGCGTTTCCTACCCAAATTTGATGATGCAGTTGGCAGCGTTAAAATGTACCTCCCAAAATGTGCAAAAACAAAATAAAATACAGAAAGCATCTATCATAAAGAACCCGAAGTCAAAAATGCATCCATTCGAAGTGCAAAAATGCGGTGTACTATAGCAGGATGAAAAACTTGCTAATATATAACTATCAGGATGAGCAGGAAAAGCAGGAAAAGATTCAAGTAGAATTTTAAAATAAAGTGATATAGGGATGGGCTGAAATTAACTTATTGTTGAAGGAAAACCAAAGCACAAGAATCAGGCAAGATTTCAAGTAGACTTTTAATAAAGTGATGTAGAACAGTGGGCCATGAGAAAATTTTGGTTGTCTGCAGGAAAATCTGAAGAATATTTGAATTTTTTTGCATAGTTGCATGGTTCCTGCTCCTGAGGATGGCAGACACAGTGAGGCACACAAGGCACACTCTGTCTCTCATTCTCTCCCTCTCTCTGTCATTCTCTCTCTCTCTCTCTGTGTCTGTCTCTTTCTCTCTCCCTCTCCCTCTCTCTGTCTCTTTATCTCTCCCTCTCTCTCTCTCCCTCTCTCTTTCTCTCTCCCTCTTTCTCTTTCTCTCTCTGTCTCTTTCTCTCTCTCTGTCTCTGTCTCTCTGTGTCATTCTCTCTCTCTCTGTCTGTTTTTCTCTCTCCCTCTCTCTCTCTCTTTCTCTCATTCTCTCTCTCTGTCTCTCTCTGTATCTTTCTCCCTCTGTGTATGTGTGTCTGTCATTCTCTCTCTTTTTCTCTGTCTGTCTGTCTGTCTGTCTATTTCTTTCTGTGTGTGTGTGTCTGTCATTCTGTGTGTGTGTGCGCGTGTGTGTCTGTCTCTCTGTGTGGCTCTGTCTCTTTCTCTCTCTGTGTGTGTGTGTGTGTGTATCTCAAGCAGGAACAATGTGTAATACTTAAAGAAGCTTCAATTATTTCGTAATAAACTAACTTTCATAATTTGGCTACAATTAAACAACCTTTAAAGATTTTGGTATGATTAAATAAGCATCTATGATTTTGTTACAATTAAATAAGCTTTTTTAATTTTGTTAGATTAAATAGGTGCCTTTTATATTAATAAAATGGAAGTCCTCTGATCATTATTTTACAAATGTATGTATCTTTTTAAAAAATTCATATTAGTGGTCCGTGGGATTTCAAATTACGAATTTAGTGGCCCCTGAGGTCCAAAGGTTGGCGGTCATTGCCTGCTGTGACTTCTTAACCACTGTGGAAAAAAACAAAAAGGCATAACAATAGGTATGTCTCATTTAATGAAATTCGGGTCCCACTGGCGATTGCAAGCAAACAGACAATCCTCGACCTACAACCTCAATTGAGCCCAATGTATTAGCTGCTAAGTGAGACATTTTCGTGAATTTTGCCCCGTTTTACAACTCACTCCCCTCCCCCGTGGTTAACCGAATCACTGCAATTGTTCAGTCGGTCGCCTTTTTTCCAGGGAGTCTGGCTTCCCTCATCGACTCTGCTGGTCAGAAAGTGGCAAAAGGGATCGCCTGACTCCGGGACATTGTAAACACGTCGCAAGGACGAGTCGGTGGTCAAGCGGCTGAATTTTGATCCCGTGACTGCACAAACGGTGTTTAAATATGAAAAACTGTCTCCCCACCCCCTCAATGACCTTGTAAACTTTTGAGAGGTTACTACATGAACTGTCACAAGTATTGTTGGTCGCTGTGCGAGAGATCTGGGGTTTGGGGGGAGGGAATGGAGGCCAGTTCGTTGATAATCGCACCTTTGGTTGTCATGATGAGGGTGTTGTCCTCTCGTCCGTAGTGGCCAAAAACGATGCTGGTGACGACATCCTACGAGGGATCAGAGAAAGGAAAGGAAAGAACTGGTCAGCAGTCAGGGAGTGAAATCAGGGGGGTAAAAAACCCTGATTGCAAATGGTGTTCATGATTGGGATCACGGTTTGTTGATTGCAGCTTATACTTACTTTAGGACTATGAATGTATCTTATGCTTATATACACAATTCATGCTTACGATCGTGGTTTGTGATTGCAGCTTAATACTTTATGACTATGAATGTATCTTATGCTTATACACACATAACTGATTATGCCTATTATGCAACCACTATGCCTACATTTACAAATGACTGTGATTATGCTTATATATTCCAATGTCTATGAAAAGGCATCTTTAACTGTACCTTTGTTGTAATCAGTTGTATATAGGTGTTGAGCATGTTCACTGAAGACAAATTAATTCCGATTCTGCTGTTGTACCTTTGAACGGTTACTAAATTTTACCTATTCCCTATTCCCTTACTTGTATGACAATAACTTGTTGCTTACACCTTAAAATATATAACAGCTGTGTCCTTTAGTAGCCTAGTTTGACTTGTAGATGGATTATTAATATTCTAGGACTGTTCAAATATAAACTGACCCAAACCTAAAAAAAAACAACTTGTACCGCATGTGTTTTGTGACATGTTTTGTCACAACTGTTTTGACGTGACATAATGAAGCATTTTGTGACATGATGATTGTACTTGATAACATGACACGATGAATGTACTTTATGATAATTGCACATAATACATGCATGACGTGATGAATGTACTTTATGATTATGAATTTATCTTATAATTGTAATCATTGTTTGTCAATTATAGTCTTATAATCACAGTTTGTCAATTATAGTTTGTATGCACCGTGTTTCCCCGAAAATAAGACACTGTCTTATATTAATTTTTGCACACAAAGATGCGCTAGGGCTTATTTTCAGGGGAGGTCTTATTTTTCCACCGAGGCCGCCCAGAACTGGAAGTCCAAGGCCTTGTTATCAGGGAGGTCTTATTTTCGGGGGATGCCTTATATTTCCGTGAGAGGCAAAACTGTAAGTAGGTCTTATTTTCGGAGGATGTCTTACTTTCGTGGAAACAGGGTACGTATAGAGCAGCTACACCAGAGACAAATTCCTTGTGTGTCCGGACATACCTGGCCAATAAATGCTGATTCTAATTCTAAATGGACTATTGTAAGTCGAGGACTACCAGTATACCTGTCCCAGGATAATGTTGCAGGATATGATGTCAATTCTCAAACTGAGCACAGAGGAGGCAATCCAGGCTGCTGCAAAGGAAGTGGGTTGGCATTGGCTCGACAGGATTTCCACGAATATTCCCAAAGCTTGGAAGCTTACCGGCACCTGGATGACATTCACGAGGTTCTTCTCCCGGTAGACGTGAACTTCCCTATTGGCTAGCGCCACCAAAACAGCCTGGAAACTTTGCAGCTTCTCATCCATAAGGCCCAAAGTGATGGGGGTAGCTGGCAACGTAGCTGCCCACAGCTTCTTTCCCTGGTACAAGAAGAGGGTGGGAGGCGAATCAGAAAGTGATGTAAATAATTATGGACTCCCTCACACCCGGGACATAATCCGTTTCAACTTTTACCCTCTGGATGCCGCTACAGAGCATTGCAAGCCAAACAACCAGATACAAGGACAGTTTCTTCCTCCCAAGACATCAACCTGCTAAACAGCTGACGTACAGGGCAGTTCATTTAATGACTGCTCGAAGTTACAACGACACTAAAGACTTATGACCATTCTTCACGCTTACGACCCTTGCAGCGTCCCCAGGGTCAGGCAATCAGAATTCAGAGGCTTGGCAAGCGACTCCTATTTACGACGGTCACAGTGTCCCGAGATCATCGGGTCCCCTTTGGCAGCCTCTTGAAAAAGCCAAGTCCACGGGGAAACCAGATTCGCTTCACAGCCTTAAGAAGAAATATAAATTTAAATATAAATAAACGCAGCGATCCACTGAACGGGGGCAAGACAAGTTGTAAAATTGGACAAAAGTCACTCCACAAATGTTTCCCTTAGCAACATAAGTTTGGGGCTCAATTGTCGTCGTTAAGTGGAGGACAGTACCTGTATTTCTTCAGTGGAGGAGTTTAGGAAAAGCAACACTGCCCCCTGTAGGCCTGTTAAAGGCTTGCAGAAGATTTCAAAGGCAGGCCATCTTTGAGCTAACGACCACGACCGGTCCAACGTTTTTGCCACGGTTATTAAGGGAATCACTGCAGTTGTTGAGATGACTAACACGGTTGTTACGTGAACCTGCCTTCCCCACCGACTTGGTCTCAAATGGGGATCGCAGGACCCCGGCAGACGGCCACCATCATAAATATGAGCCGTTGGCCAAGCCGTCGAATTCTGACCACGTGACTAAAGGGATGCTGCCACAGCCGTGTGGAAAATGGCCCTAAGTCACTTTATTCAGTGCCCTTGTAACGTCGGACGGTCACTAAACGAACAGATGTAGGTCGTGGACTAACTGCAGAGGTGTAGAAGTTTATAAATGGCAGGTCTGTTTTGCAAGGGGGAGGAAACTATTATTGTTAATCCATCTACTTGGGGGAAATATAGGTATATATTTTGATCTTTTTTATTATTATTAATGCACAATTTTATTTTATTTTTGAATGTTTTGTTTTGGCTTCGTGAAGATTTTTTGTTTTGGCTCGAAGTCTGTATTTTAATTTCTCTGGAATAAAAATAAAATTTTAATTCAAAAGGGAATCTAGCTGCTATAAACGCCAGCTAGGTTCTGAAGGCAGATTTGTCTGGCTTTTCACGTGGCGTCCTGGATTAAAAGAGCTGGCAAGCTCTGTGCAAACACCCGCCCTCGCACCAATCCTTGGCCCACTGGCACGACTCGCTGCCCCATACCTTCTGGTTGTACCCTCGCAGCGTCTCATCTGAACAAGCCACCATGATGTTCTTCTGAACTCGAACCAAACCCACCGCCTGAGAGCTCAGATCGATGCTGTATTTGGGCCGCTTGGAGTCCCTGGGTAAAAAAATAAAAGAGGGAAATTTCGGCAAGAAACGGATGCAAAATTCTATCCAAGCACTTCTCATCCATCGACCAGGAGGCTACAAGACAACGTTTCTCAAACTTGGCAACTTTTTTAGGGGCATGGACTTCCACTCTCAGAATTCCCCAGTCAGCACGCTTTGAGAAGATCGGACTTCAACTCCCAGAATTTCCCAGCCAGAGTGATTTGTGATGTCTGGATTTCGACTCCCAGAATTCCCCAGCCAGCATGCTTTAAGATGTCTGCACTTCGACTCCCAGATTTCCATCTTCAAGCTGCCAAGGGTCGTGAAACGCTGCTTTAACGTGTCCTTTCTCTTCCATTTTTTTCACAGTCGGCGACACTCTCTCACAATATGGCCAGCGGGCAGAATTATGGCTTTTCTAAAACGTTATGTTTATTATGGGATGCTCCGATATCGTGGCGTGAATGCCCTTCACCTACTACAGTCCGCTCTAGAGAAACCCCTTTACCGTGGACGGGATCGCATACCTGCGAAGGATATAAACGCTACCATTCCGACATGCCACGGTGAGGTGGTACTCCACGTCAAACTGGCCCGCGATGTCCAGAAAAGCGGGCACGCTTGGTATGGCCACCTACCGGGGAAAAAGATGGTCCTGAGCCCTGGGATGGATTTCTGGACACAAGATCTGGGAGGGCTAGACAAGAGAGCTGAATTCCCACACTGCCATCAAGCCAGGTCATTTTAGACCGAGGTGGTTGCCTTCACACAGCCTGTTAAACTGGATTCATGCTAATTCAGGGGTGGGTTTTTTTTTTCTTTTCTGAGCTGACCTGTTTAGTTGATACAATATCGGATTCGAGAGATGGGAAGGACCCTCAAAGTGGGTTAATTGTGTAACCAGGTTAGGTGGCTTGTGTGGAGGAGACGAGGGGTATTGAAGTGGGCTTGGAAAGGAAGGTCTTGGCTGGCTCAGAAAACAGGGAGGTGCAGCCGTGGCAAATTTAAGACTAGTGGACTTCAACTCCCAGAATTCTCGAGCCGGCCCTGGCTGGCTGG
>JANHFO010415601.1:0-13828 GCA_032468095.1 Pareas carinatus
CCCGTACCTGCTGCCCGGGGTGGCGCCCCCGCCTCGGGACAAAGCCGGCCTGCTCGCCCGCCTGCCCGAGGCCCCGCGGAGGCTCCTCGCCGCCTGCAGTGCCCTGATGGAGGTGGCCGAGCACCCCGAGCTGGGCAGGCTGATCCTGCCGCGCCACCTGGGCGACCTGCTGGCTGGGCTGTGCCAGCTGGGCTTCTCCCCTGCAAGGAAGGCCAAGGCGGGTGGCGAGAGGCCGGTGAGCGTTAAGCCCTTGCGGTCCTGCTCCGGGGTGCCCCGTTCCCTGCTAGACGCAGCCCCGGCAGCCCATTTCCGTAAAGCGAGCATCTCCCTCTTTCCTTTGGGAAATGGGGGGAGGGACCATAAGCCTCCCTTGGGCCCTCCTGGTGAAAAGTGCTGCCCGGTGCAAGGAGCCGCCCCTGGGCCCCTTGCCACTGCCTTAATTGGCTGGGGCTGTTACCAGGGCCACTCGAGGTATGTTTGGAATAAGCGCCTTTTTATAATTCCTCGAATTCCTTTGCCTGTTGTTTTCCTACCTCTCTGGGACTTTTTCAGGGCCTGACGGAAGAGGAACGGAGCTGCTGCAGAGAAGCCTTGCGAGGCCTTTTGGACAAAGTGTACCAGCCCCTGGTGATCCGGGAGCTGCTGCTGCTTCAGGGAGGGGCTAAGAAGGTATGTGAGCCTTGGAGAAACTAGTTTGCATCCTCCGAATTGGTTCCATGGTGTGGTGCTTGCATGGCTTCAGCTACGACAGTGGGTGCATCCTACATGAGGGCCACAACATTGATTCATTATTACAAGAGGAAGAAGCACCACGTAGAACAGTCAGTCTCAATCTTGCCAACTTTGCCGGCTGGGGAATTCTGGGAGTTAAGAAACACTGGCAGGGGAGCTTCCTTTCAGTGAGTCCTTCCGCCTCAGTGCTGCCTCTGACGGTTCAGCTGCGGCTCTGCAGAACAGGTCTCTCTCACTCCTGCTTCCTTGGTCCCTAGAGACCCTGCCGGAGACCCAGCCAGGGCTTTTCTGCATTCCTAGCAGGTGTATCAGTCGGAGGGGAAAGGAGGAGGCCTAACGGTCCCCCATGCCTGAACTGGAATGGGCTCCAGGGCCAATCCAGTCTTGTTAGCTCCCATCCTGGGAATCACTTGGATCCATCCTGTTTCGCGAAGGGCAGGGGATGCCTGCCAGGATGGTGCAGTGGTCAAAAGCGGCACTGCAGGCTATTTCTGCTGACTGCCATCAAAGTTCAGCAGTTGGAGTCCCACCAGCTCAAGGTGGACTCAGCCTTCCATCCTTCCGAGGTCGGTAAAATGAGGACCCAGATGGTTGGGGGGCAATAGGCTGACTGTGTAAACCACTAAGAGAAGGCTGTAAAGCACTGTTAGCGGTATGTAAGTCTAAACAATATAATAATCATAGTCATAATGCCTCTGTCACCTGGTGCCAAGGCCCATCGGGGTCAGGCAGAAGAAGGGATGCAGCACAGCAGGGTTGGTGCACGTTCGTTTCTTTCTCAGGCCTCCCATCCCAACCAGCAGAACAAGAAGCCTTGTATGGCCCCAGCCCCAGCCTGGCTTCAGCGCCTTTGTGGGCACCTGCTGTCCGAGAGACTGTTAAGACCCGGTGGAGTTCAGGCTGTGATCCGTGGCATCATGGAGGGAGCCAGAGGTGAGTGAGGCTTGACAAATCAGCCATTAATAGGTGTCCGAGAGCAGAAAGGTCTACTTTGTTCCAGTGCTTTTAAAGTTGGCCCAGCCAAATTTAAATTTTATCATTCCTATTTTAATAAATAAGGGTCTGCATGAAACAGGAAAACATATTGAATCTGGACAAATCATGGTGTGCCAGTGTTTTTGGGATCAGTCCAGTTTGTCAGAACCAAACCTCGATTTTTAGACCTGGTGCGTGTCTGGTGCGTGATCTTCCCAGACCTTCCTGCTCGCCCCAGCCAGCTACTGCTGGCCCCTCTTGGCATAGCATTTCCAGTGAACCAGCTCTTCCAGGGAGAGAACAGTTCAGCCTCAGACTTTTTGCATCTCTCTATTAAAAAAAGCAGCAGCAGCAGATCCAAGGTAGCCTGTCTGTGCTCGCCAGCCACTGCTGTGGTTTCGTCGAAGGTTGCCTTCCTGGAGGAGGGAATTGCGATTCTCCGTGTCCACAGGAGGGGCAGTTCTCTGTGTGCTCATCTAACAGGGAGCTTCCTGCTTTCCAGCGATGGGGGGCAGCGATGCAGAAGCAGCAGCAGCTGACTGGCGGAGGTGTGAGGCCGTAGCCAAGATCTTGTCCTCGTGTCCTCAGCAGTCTCCGTCCCTGGAAGATTATTGCCGACAGATTTGCCCACAGGTACATTTTCTGCCCCTTCCCTTTACCCAGCGACTGGCATTCTGGCTGGCACAAGAATGTGAGTCAGAGCTCCCTTAGCGGCTCCTGCTTGATGGATGCCCTGCGAGGTCGAGAGCCTCTTCCCCTCCCTCCGGTCTCCTTTCCTGGGTTGGCCTTTGGGGTCTGCAGTTTCTGCTGAATCTTGGGAGCTTGTAGCCCTGTTCCCCTCCCCTCCTCTTTGGGCAGTTTGTGATAAAGCGCGTTCTATAAAATATAACTTTAGAAACATTGGCGGTCAGCATCCCGTGTAAACTGTGCTTTTATGCTTTTCTTTTGAAAGATTCTGCAGCTGTTTCTCATCCAGGATAAGCTGACAGTGCGCCAGTTCCAACGAGTGGCGACCACCACTGTCCTCGCCATGGTGAGGCAACACCCACAGCAGGCAGAGAAGCACCTGCTGCGCCCCCTGCTGGAGCCCCTCTGGCACTGCCTGGGGGAGCCAGGTAAACGGCCTCCCACCCTCTGAATGCTTCGCCAGGCTAGCAAGTCGGATGATGCCTGCAGGGGAGGCAGAGGAGAACCCACCCCCGGTGTTTTATTGTTCTCATGTTTTTATAATTTCAGATTTATAAGCTGCCCAGAGTCACTTAGTTAAGTTGGCCAGCTGTAGAAATTGATTGATTCAAAGGTTTACTCATATGATCAGTTTAGATTTATACCCTGCCTTTGTTCTAAACAACTCAAAGCGGCGTGCATGATGCTCCCACCTCGTTTTCCTCCATGGGGAGGTTGGACCAGGCAAGGGCCTGGCCCAGAGCCCCCCAGCCAGGGCACCATCCCGTAGTTTCTAGCCCGGCAGCTGGGCGGCTCTTGGAGAAGGAGCTCATGCTGGCATTAATGGGCTGTTTTCCTTCATTCCCTGCTTGGATCGTGGAATGCAGTGAAGGGAAGCCGGCCCAGCCGCAGCTGCGCCCGGCCGACGGACCTTTTCCTCCTTGTGTTCGGAAGGTTCCCTGGAAGAGCTGCCACCTGGGGCGGTGCTGGTGAAAGAGGAGCTGCTCTCGGGGTGCCTGGAGACGGTGCACAAGGTGCGGCATCGGCAGGCTTGCCTGTAGGCAGTGCGGGGAGAGGGATCGGAAGCCAAGCAGGGGCCCGCCGTTGCTTTCAGGCCAAAGATTCCAGTAGCAGAGTCGGACTGTGTCTTCCACCTCCTCCTCAACTGCGATCTCGCTTCTCACTGAATTTGTGCTGAAATAGGCAAAATGGTCTTCTCTGAAAGGCCAGGTGGAGGCGCCATTCCCCCATGCCTTTGCGCTCCGCTGAAAGCCCTCCGCCCTCTCCGCCGCCCTTGCTGGCCCAGCGCCTGAGCAGCTTGCTCTGCGGTCAGCTGTCGGGCGGGCAGGGGCCAGCGGTCAGCATAGAGCCAGCCCATCCCTAGAGAAGAGGCAGCAGGGGCTCCAAAGACCAGCCAGAGTCCAGAAGGAGTACAGGGCAGGGGATCCTCTGCTCCTGGCAGTGTGCAGGGGTGCTGGGTGTGGGTGCGCACGCACACACATGCGTGCTGCAGATGGAGTCTGTGCAAGGTCTTCCCTCCTCTCAGCTGCTCTCCCTCGCAGGTCTGCGTGATTGGCAACGAACCCTCGCCTTGTCTCTTGGGGGCCGTGCAGCCTGCGCTGGGGGCCGTCTTCTCCCTCTGGTGCTTCACCAAGCGGAACGTGTCCTCCTTACGGTGAGACCCCTGGCCTGGCCGGGGAGCCTCCAGAGCTCTCCTGTGGGCTGAGAGGCATCTCGCAGGGCTGTCCGCCTGAAGGCCAGGCCTCTTGTCCCGAGGAGCCGCGTGCTCAGCCTTTGCTTTACTGCCAGGGTGGGAAGTCCTGTCCCTCCTCGGATGGGGGCGGCGGGTTGCGCAACCCCTCTGAAGAGAGGAGCCTAACCTAAACCTAGCAACAACGTGTAAAAGAGATGGGGGGGCAGGGGCTGAGGAGCGGCCAGAGGCAGTCAGGCCACCGCCCACTGGCTTCCCAGTTCCCACCACGCTGGCCCAGGAGACAGGCCTCCCCGTCCTGCCCCCCTTCTGGGAGAGGCAGCTTTGCTTGGGGGGCGTTCTGGGTTGCCTCTAACCTGGACTGGGGCGAGCGCCGTCCCCCCCTTGCTCTCAGCGTCCCCTGCCAGGAGATCCTGTTGTGGTTCCTGGAGAAGACTGAGCGGCAGGCCTCTCTGGCCACCCTGGAGGGCCTCGCGCAGCTTGGGGAGATCCCCCGCCTGCCCCACCCCCACTGCCAGTTCCAGATGGGCAGCGGAGGGGGCGTGGTGGTCGCTCTCAAGGAGGCTGCCAGGTGAGGGTCTGCTGAGCTTCCCCATTGAGAGGCTGGGGCCCCCGACCCAGATGGGTGCAGTTGGGAGGTGTTGGGCTGCCAAGGGAACCTGCCCCGGCCTCTTCTGCCTCAGGGGCGGGCGCAGAGAGCCTGCGGGTCCAAGGCAGCTGCAGAAGTGCCTCCAAAAGGGGAGCAATTCTCAGCTCTGCAGCCGCCCAGAGTCTCCCCCTTCTGGGGGGTCCAGCAGTTGCTCAGGGAAGGAGGGGAGAGGTGAAAAGGTTGTCCCCTCCCTCTGCAGCGATGAAGACGAGGCGCTCTATCAGAAGCTCTCGGCGGAGCAGTGGCAGCTGGAACAGCTGGTGGACTTGCTGTCTCACTGCCGGAGGGGCGACATCGCTGGAGACTTCTTCCTAGGCTGCCTAAAGGTAGGGCCGAGGGCATCTCTGGGTGTGTCTTCACAGAGTGTGCGTGTGCCACTTCCAGGCTTTCTCCCTCAAGGCCACGCTTCGTCTGCAAGGAGCTCGCCAGGCAGGGAACCGCAGTTCTCTGGACTTGGGTGGGACCCTGGTTGGGGAAGGACACCTGGGCCCCTCTGGATTCCTGGGCGGGGGGTGGGTGGGGATAATCCTCCCGGTGCTGTGATTCTCCTGGGGAAGAACTGGAGACGAAGGCAGCCATGCGCTCAGTGAGCCACAGGCCTTTCTAGCTGCATTTTTCTGATGTGGGGCAGGGCAACCTCCTGCCCGCAGCCCAGTCTCTCTTCTTCCCACGTGTCCCCTCCCCAGGAGTTGACCCAGGTGGCCTCTATGGAGGATCCCGCGACCCCTTCGCAAGCCCCCCTCACAGACCTGGAGCAGCTCTGCCACTCCACTCTCCCGCAGCAGATGAGG
This sequence comes from Pareas carinatus, assembly GCA_032468095.1. Taxonomy (NCBI): domain Eukaryota; kingdom Metazoa; phylum Chordata; class Lepidosauria; order Squamata; family Pareidae; genus Pareas; species Pareas carinatus. Next base: position 5,525 of record JANHFO010415601.1, read on the forward strand.
CAGCTGCAGGTGCTTCGGGTGGTGGCCACGCTGACCGAGGGCATTTCGGACTCTCTGCTCACCGACGTCAGACAGGTGGGTCCGGTCCTCACCTCGCCTCCTGCCTGGCAGAGGCCGTCCCTCCAATGGTCCGGGCTGGAACTGGCTGATGGGCCCTGGGGTCCCCCTGGGCAGGCAGCATCAGCGGCTGGCTCTCGAGAAAGCAAGCGCCCCCCCCTCAAGGGCTGGGCCGGATAGGCCTGGGGAGGGAGGATGGGGTTGGCCTTGATGTTCCCTTTCTGGGAATCCCAGGGAATTGCAGCGGGGGGGGTTCCATTGTCAATGGCAGAAGTAAGCTTTTGGGGCGCAGCAAATCTCTGATCGGCCCCTCCTGGCCTCTCTGTCTCCTGAAGGCGTCAAGGGATGGGGGCCCCCGACTGCGTGGGGAAGGCGGGATGAGCGCACAGCCCAAACATGGCTCTGTCCACCGGGGCCCGTTTTGGGTGGAAGGGCTCCCCCTCAGCAGCGGGTTCAGGGGAGCGAAGGGCGGGGCAGGCGGGCGTGGTGCCCTTCCGTTTCCTTGCCCAACTTGCCTCCCCTGCTGCGGCTGCTGCCCTTCAGGCTGTGGGGAAGCCGCTGCCCTTGCCCCGAGGCCTATGCCCCCCCCTTGGGCGCCCTGCCCAGTGACCCGCCCAGAGCTCCTCCTTGGCAAAGCAACAGCCGTGGAATCCCCTCCTGGGAGTGGCCCCTGGGGGCCCCCCTGGTTGTGTTGGGAGCAGCCACCAGGCAGCCGTCACAAACTTTGGCTCTGCGAATGCCGCGGGGGCGGGCTCTGCCCTTCCCTCTGAGTCTCCAGGGGTCTCTGCAGTCCTCCTGTGCTCAGGTGTGCCGTTCCGTCCACAGGTGGTGGAATTTGTGGCAGCCACCCTGCAGCGGGCCTGTGCAGGTCTCTCCCGAGGCTCGGCAGGCAGCGTGGAGTCCCAGACGCTCAGCATGGCGATGGGGCTGGTGGCGGCCCTGCTGGGAGGGGCCCTGCAGGTGAGTGGCTGGAGGGCTTCGCGGGCGGCACCAGTTCAGGCACTGGGGTCTCACGGTGCCTTCCTTGGGAGCATTTACAGACCTCCCAGCTGCGCAGAGATGTGCCCCTCCTCTCTCTGGGCTCTGCTCATCCCTCCCGTCCCATTTTGGGTTGGACCTGTGACTCAAAGGGCACCCCCATCCCGGCAGGGCCTTTGCTGGGGGAGGGCCGTTGCAGAGCAGCAGCAGGCTGCCTGGGGCGGGCCTGCCAGCGAGGCCGGGCGAGGGGCTGCCGAGCCAAGCTGCCTCGCACTGGCCTGCCGAAAAGCCTCTGCCCATAGGAAGCTGGGCCCCCTCCGTCCCCCCCCCAGGGAGGAGGCCTCTGTGCTGCGGCTCTTTGGTCTCTGACCGGCACTGAGGCACCAAATGGGGAGGGGGAGGAGGGGACAGGCTGAAGCCGCGAAGCTCCTTCGCCAAGCCTCAGCTTGCTGGGGCCGATTACAGACGTGCTGCCTCCCTCCCTCCCTCTCCCGAGCCCCAGTTCTCAGGCTGGTGCTTGTTCCTCCTTTGCCGAAGCCTGCTGCGGTTTCCCGCAGGAGGAGTGCTGGGTGGGGGTGCATCTCTGGTGGGTGCCCAGCAGGGGAAAGAACCCCTCCGCCCACGCGCCAGAACTCCTGAGAAAAGAGGGAAGGAGACCCAGCAGCTGAGTAGGAAGAGTGAGGGAGGGTCAAGTCCCCCGGGCTGGATTCTGGACCCTCTGCTCCCTGCCAGGGGTGGGTTCCTGGGCAGCTCCCGCAAAGCCGGAGGCCTCCGGCAGCCCCAGAGGCAGTGGCAGGAGGAGGGGAGACCGGGCGTGGCTTCCCGCCAGCAGGAGTTTGGTGGGCTGCTCTTCCCGGCTCCCGCAAGGGCCGAACTGGCGTCCAGGCCGGCCCGTTTCTGCTGCCGGGGAAAGAGCAACAGCTCAACTCCCATCCTATCCGCCGTGCGCACCTGCCCGCTCCGGGCGTGATCCTACCTGCCTCTACCGGAGTCTGTGCCCATAATGGAAGCCACAGCCAAGGCTCCTGGCCGCAGTGCCCCCTCCTGGCGCCAGCCCAGGTTCTCAGGATCAGCCCTGGTTCCTCTCTTCGGGCAGAAGCCGGCTGATGTGCTCCCGACTGTCTCCCCAGCCCACACCCGAAGACTTTGCCAGCCTGAAGCAGCTGGCGCCCCTGCTGGAGGGGCTTTCCCGCGTCCACCCGGACCCTGCCATCCAGGAACTGGCGGCTGACCTGGGCATCTCCATCCGCACCCACCTTGCCTTCTCTGCAGAGGCCGTCCGCACTGCGGCTCGCCAGGCCCTGGGCAGGAGCGCGGAGGGAGCAGCAGGCCGGGAGAGCGCTGGGGCATGCACGGGACCCCCAGACGGGACCCCCAGGTCTTGGGCCCCCGTGCCCCAGGAGCCCCCCAGGAGCAGCCCAGGGGAGACTCGGGGGACGGAGCCGGTTGCCAAGGAGATCTCTGCCCCCTGCGCCCCCCAGAACCTACAGGAGCTCCTCTCCGGGGCGTACAGCCCCGACATCCCCACGCGAGCGGCCGCCTTGCGCCTCCTCTCCCGGAGGATCGAGCGGAGGGATCCTGGAGCCCTGGAGACTTGGGAGAAGCTACTGAAGGTGGGCAGCCAGAGCACTGGGGGGGGGAGCCCTGGCGGGCGGCCTGTGGGTGGCTCTGGCCGGTCCCCGGAGGGAGGCCCCGTCTCCCCCATTGGCCCAGCTGCAGGGGGCGGCTGTTCCTCGAGCTGCTTCCTCCCCCGGGAGCTTCGCTTGCCAGCCCGGAGGCTCGCCCTGTGCGGGGGTTTCTACCAGGCTCTTCCTTCGTCCTGAGCCCCTCCCTGCTCCCTTTGCCCGACCTCCTGACGCCTTGCCAGGACCCAGAGGGTTTCCGAGGCCTGGCGAGAGCCGCGGCAGTGCTTCCAGGGCCGAGCCCCCTGCCCGGGTGGAAGGCTGCAGGCGCTGCCATGCCCTGCCGAGGAGGCATCGGCCAGGAGAGGCAGGGCTGGCCGCAGCTGTGCGGGCAAAGCAATCCTTCGTTTTAATTTTCAGGTTTTTGCAGAAAACTTGGAACACAAAGACTCCTTTGTCTATCTTTCTGCCATCCAAGGTAAGCAGATCCGGCTCTTGGTGCTGCCGGCCGTGGAAGCGCCAGCTCCTCCCTGCCCAGACACCCGTGGGTGGTGATGGGGGCGGGCTCTTGCCCAGGAAGGCTGGCTGACTGACAGCCCAGGCCGGAGGCAGGGGGCCCGTCTGCCCGGGGCCGATGCCTCTTGGTTCGAGTGCGGCTCGTGAGGCAGGGAGGTCTTCAGCAGGCAGCTCCCCGGCTTCCCCTTGCCCCCCCCCCCTCGCCGGTCTGGGCTGGAGACATTCCAGGGAGAGGAGGGGGCCTCCCCGGCCCCCCTCCCGGCCCTTTTCAGCGGGTCGACAGAACCTGCCCTGGCCAGCCCCTCCCTGGCACCTGCCTCCCCGTCTCTGGGCAGTGTCCTCTTTCTGGAACAGCCGCCAGCTCCTGAGGGAATCTCACCGGCTTCCTTGGGAGGAAACGAAGGCCTTGCACAAGACCTCCGGGGGTGGATGGCTGTGCAGATCCTGCAGCCCAGCCCTCCTCGTCTCCTGTGGGAGCGGGCGGAAGTGCCCTTCCTCCTTCCGCAGCTGTCAGCCGCTCTGCTTCCCAAGAGCTCCGGGGTGGGGTGGGGTCTCCTTGCTGAGTGTAGAACCGAGAGCCGGGGGGGGGTGTCCGCACTCCTGAAACCAGTGGGTCTCGGCTCCAGCGGTTGCCCCAAGGCTCGGCTCTCCAAGCATTGCCGTGGGAACCCCTTGGGACCCCCTTTCTCTCAGGGAGGGCGGGGCGGAGGGACGCCGGCCTCGTCCTGAAACACGAGCGAAGAGGGTCGGGGCTTCGCTCGGGGCAGCCGAGGAGCCCCCTGTGCCTCTAGGGGAGACGTGGGTTCAAGTCCCGGGAGCTCAGAGACGCCACCCAGGGGATCGGGGCCCTCCAGGGCCAAGGGCAGGTTGGGCTGCCTGGCCCTCCTGGCTTCATGTCGAGGCTCCTGCTCCCGCCCCTTGGCCGGGCGTGTCAGGGACTCCCGGCCCCCCGGCTGCCAACCCTGCCTGAAGGGCACCCCCTGCTGCCGGTCCCCCCTTCCAGGTGTGGCCCTGCTGTCCGACGCCTTCCCGCAGGATGTCCTGCCCTTCCTGCTGGAGCGGTACGCGAGCGCCCCGGCGGCGGAAACCAGGATGAAGGTGGGGGAGGCGCTGCTGCGCACCACGCGGGCCCTGGGTGAGCTGGCCTTCCAGGGAGCCTCTGCGGGGGGGCGGGGGGGCTTTCTCATGCCATCCCTGGGGTCGATGACCCCATGACCCCCAATAGCATCCTCTGCGCTTCGGGGGAATGTTTGGAAGGCCTTTTAAATGCCTGCCAGGAGGCCCGTCTCGAGCTGGGCTGAGCATTCCCTCCAGGCTGCTGTGGGGGAGCGAGGGATCCTGGCCCTGGAGGGCCTCGTCTTCCTCTGCTGTGGCCCTGCGCAGGCGACCGAGGGGGCCCGTTGCGTGTCCCCCCCTTTCTGCCTGGAGGCTGGGGGGGGGCAGAGTCGCCCAGAATGGGCCACTGTCCCCTGCGGAAGCTCCCCCTAGTTCAGTAGGAGAGACGTCCTCCTCCTCCTCCTCAGGCCAAAGAGAATGAAGCATCTCTGGTCATAGTGCCACGGGAATCTGGAGCTGGAAGGGTCCGCGAGGCCATACAATCTGACCCCCTCTGACTGCACGGCGTAAGAGCCCAAAGCCTCCTGGACTCCTCCAGGGAAGGCAGCCAGCCGCTCTTTCAGGCCTCCGGTTCCACGGAGGAGCCACTTCCTCCCCACGAGCCTCCTTTCTGGGTGATCCTCAGGAGGGTTTGGGGCTTCCTGCTTTCCCAGTAAATGAGCCGCTGGGAATTGCCCGCTCGTTTCCGGCGTGTCGCAAGCCGCCTTCAGGACACTCGGCCGCCTTGCCAGGTTGGCTGGTTCCTCCCAGACAGAAGCCGAGCGACTTGTCTGGGCTTGAGTCTGCTTCCTCCCCTTTCGCACCGTCCAACCTGGAGTGGCTCCCTCAGGGCCCCCCTCCCCCCAGTCTCCGTGCAGCCAGGCCCAGCAGGGCCGATCCGGAGTCCGCCTGGCACGGCCTGGGGGTGTCGCCTCCTGCCTGCCGCCGCCGCCACCCTCACTGCCAGAGCAAGGGGCACACGGCCCCCCCACCCCAGCACCCGCCCCTCGCTCAGACAGTTCAGCCTAATTGCGGTACATGGATGCTGAGCCTAACTCCTCGTCGACCTCCCATCTGGCCCAGATGTTTCCCCATCTGCACCCCCTCCCTGCTTTTCTGGCACAGCTGGGGCCACGGGACCCAGTCTGGGCTTCTGGCAGTGGCACAGCCGCGGAAGGCTGTTGCGGCTGTGTGGACAGCCCGTCTCCTGTCTCTCAGGCTGCTTGTCTGAAGGGAGCCCCCCCACTACGGACCCTGCAGCCTGCCCCATGTATGTGCCGTCCTTTTCCTGGACCAGCATGATGGGTCTTTCCCCCTCGCCCCTCCCCCCCCCGGTCCCCAGCTCACTCCCTGGCTTGTCTTGCTCTCTGGGTCCCCCGGCTGGCTTGATGCCTTTGGTGGTGGTGGTGGTGGAGGCCCCCCCCCCCCGGGTTTGCTCCTTCAGCTTGTGGGCAGCCTTTGGGAGCAGCGGGGGGCCTTGGTCCTCTCCCGCTGCCCTCATTCGCCCTTCCTGGCCTCAGAAATATTTCGTTCCCCTCCCCGGAGATAGATAGGAATGCAACACACACACACACACACACGCACCACTCAGGAGTCCCCTTGGCTCCCTCAGCTGCTGCCGGCAGAGGGCCCCGTCTTTAGGGATAATCCCCGAATTGCCGCTGGTCTTCTGTCTCCGCTGGGGACGAGGGTCCGAGGCCCTGGGCAGCGCTTCCCTGCTCTTCTCCGTGGGGCTCCTCGGCCCTGGGCCAGCAGGCCGGGGTTGGCCGGGCTCGAGCAGTGCCGCCTGGGCCACCCCGCCCCTGCCGGCTCAGGGACACGCAGCCTGGCCCCTCCTTTGCAGGCAGCCCCCTTTTGTCACTGAGGCGCCTCCGAGGGTCCCCCCGGCTGCGTTCTGCCTCCCTGCCTGGAGGGAGGCGCGTGGGCGGCCCTCTTGCTCAGCCGGCCCTGGTAGCACCGGCCCCGAGGCAGCCGCACCCTGAGGGCGGAGCCGGGCCCTGGCAGGTGCCTTCCTTCCCTGGGCAGCTGTGGGGAAGGGCGCCCGGTTCCGCTCCCAGGCGGGCCCTCCTGCCGACCCTCCCGGGGACACGGGCCAGAATCGTCCTTGCTTGGAAGTAGCTGTGGGCAGGCTCCGGCCCCTCTGCCCTGCCGTTCCCGATCTTGGCAGGGGCCCCCTCAGTTCCACAAAAGAGCCGGGACCTGTGGGGAGGGAGGGTGGCCGCCTGGTGGCCGTGGGGCCCCTTCCGGTTCCGGGCCTTTTTCGCCCCGTGGAAGAGAAGCTGCCGAGGCCTGGTCCCCTGGCGCATTTGCCATGGTGTGCAAAGTTGGCAAGAGTCTAAAATTTGCTCATGGCGCCATCGACCCCGCCGGCTCACAGTCACCGTGGACCCCGCGAGGGCAAGGAGGCCTCTCGCTGCCTCTGTCCTACGGGGGGGAGCGGCAGCAGGATGCGGGCCCTGGCTGGAGGCTGCTGCTCTGCAGGCCCCGAGAGGGGAAGGGCGAGGCGCTCCGCCAGGGCCGGAGGTTTCGCATGGTGGGCGGAGTGGGAGCCCTTTAGGCCTGCCCTTGTTTGGGGGCGCCCCCCTCGGGGCGGCTTGGTGGTGGGGGCAGCCTGTGGATTGGGAGGCCAGAGCCGTAACTGTTGGTGCCTGCCAGCACCCTCGGAGACCCCCGGGGGGGGGTGACACGCCTGGCGCCTGGTCCTCAACTTAGGGCTGCTCCGCCCTGTTCGCGGCTGGCGCTTGAGGCTGAAGCTGGTCGTGGGTTGTTTTATGTGCCCTGCTGGCTCAGGAGGTGTCGGTTGCAGGAGGTGCCCCTGCTCCGTGGGAAGCACGGCCCAGGCGGTGGCGGGGGGGGTCTCTTGGTCAACGTTTTCCTTCCCCTGAGAAGGACTGTTGCCCCTGAGTGGGGGGGGGAGCGTGCTCTAACCTCGGAGAAGGCAGAGAGGCTTTCAAAGACACAGGAAGGGGAGCGCTCCTCATCGCCTCCCAGGCCCGGGACGAGGGAGCCCCATCGGAGGCGGCCGTGCCAGCGCACAGACGGCAGAAGGGCTGCCCTCCAGCTCACCTTCGGCTGCTCCCCTCTGGCTGTGGCCCTTCCCCATCGAGCTGCTCGGCCGTGCCCACCCTTGCCCCACCAGCCAGCCTCCCCACGACCGGGAGCAAGTGCTGCTTCAGTCACCTGGCCCTCCCCCTCCCCTTCTTGGCAGGAGATCTGGTCTTCCGGCACCGAGACGCGCTGCTCCATGCCTTCCTGCGGGGAGTCCGGGATCCTGATGGCTCCCTCCGGGCCAGCTGCCTGTCCAACCTGGGAGAGCTGTGCCAGATGCTTGGATTTCAGCTGGGCTCGATTGTCCACGAGGTACCTGCCCGGTCCGGAGGCTCCACCCACGCCGCAGCAGAAGCAGAGGCCGCGTTTTATGCCACCTTGCTGGAAGCAACCCCCCTCCCCCCGGGACCCCCCTCCTTTTTGAAGAGACAGCGAGGGTTCCAAGCCACCCTTCTAAGCTGTCGGCTGAAAGGGGAAGGGAGGAAAGCCACGCTGTACACACGTATGCGCGTGCCCAAACCAGCCCTAGCCATGACCTTCGCCAAGGCCACTCTGGGATGGCCCTGCCCACCGCTCTTGGGCAGAAGGCCGCCTGCCGCCCCCAGCTCTGGCCGCAAGAAAAGGGCCGTGGCAGGGAGCGGAAGTGGGCGCGGAAGCCCGGCTGAACCTGCTCAAGCTCTGCGCGAGAGCAAGGAGAGGGCCTGGCCCACCTCGCCATGTCAAAGCTGTGGCAGCCCAGCCGCTGCGGATACTCGGGCCGTGGCCCCTGAGCCCCGGAGTGTGGCTGGGCCTTTTGCCACGGCTGCCCTGGTTTTCCGGCATGGGGGCAGGAAGCGCAGCGTTCCAGTCTCGTCTGTGCGGCTGAGGGCCGTTTCTGCCGCGGCTGCAGAGCAGGTGTGGGGAAGGCCGGCTGCCCTCGAGCCCAGGGGAGGAAGGATGCGCTGCGTCCCTTGCTCCCTACTCGCAGATCTGGCCCTGGGAGGCAAAC
>JANHFO010415611.1:0-13826 GCA_032468095.1 Pareas carinatus
GAAGGCTAAAATGGAGGTTGGAAAAGTATTTGAGAGGCCGGGTCTGCAGCCACCACCCGGGGTGGCCATTTCAAAAGGGCTGGAGCAGCTCCAGGCATCATGTGATAGGCGCTTCTTCCACAGCAGGCTTGCTGTAGGCACTGCATGGCTGATAAATTGTCATGCTCCCCCTACCTACCCCACACATGCCGTGGCAGCCCTCCGCTATCCAGCCCCGATGTCACCTCGCCTGGTGCAGCCTGCGGGGATTTTAAAAGGAGACCTTGGGCCAGCACGCCTCGACCACTCAGCAGTGGGAATTCTCAGGCCTTTCCACCACGCAAAGGAGGTCGTGCGGGCGTTGGAAAGGAGACCTCAGGTGACCGTGCCTTGGCCTGCCTGCAGCAGAAATTTTAGGGCCTCGCCACCTCTCCCATCCATGCCGGGGTGGACTCAGTGACCTGGCCTGCTGTTCCTCGGGCCACCATTACTCTGTCCGTGAATTTAGAATTCGCTGCCATTTGGAGATTAGAGGGCTGTTAATGCGCTGTAACTCTCCAGTCGGGTGCTGCTACTGGTGTTCTCAAGCGAAAAACTCAAAATGAAACAGCAGGCTGCGAAAGCCCTCCAATCAGGAGAAAGGTAGCAAACGATGTTGGATATTTGTCCAATCAGAACCCTCTACCCATCCGGAATTAAAAATGTAAAATAACTCGCTTAAAAATTTATATTTTGGGTTCCAAAAACACCAAGTCCTGTTTGAAAATGCCGTGTGATGTGGAGAAGTAAATAAAAGGAGAGAATGTTACCTTTCTTAAAATAAGAATCCAATTACAACAGAACAGCTTCAGCAAAAGTCATATTAGTTTCCCCTTTGGTGCATGGGAAGTTTCATGCGGGGGACAATCTGGCCGAATATGTCCCAACCGTTCATCAAATATGGGAGTTTGAGAGGCTTCCCAATGTCAAGAAGAGAACACTGTGCAGTTGGCACACTCAACTTCTTATAGTTATTAAAAGCAATTTCAGGGCTTGTTTGGCGACTGCTGACCCAAGGGTTGATCCCTTGGAGTTTCATTAAATACTGTTTCCTTCACTCTTTCTGGCCAATGAGTCGCCTGGATATTTGCATGTGCTTTTGACACAGAGCTTAAGAGAGAATCAAGAAATAAGAGTCACCAACGACTTCTGATCTTGGATGACGAGCAAGGTGTATTTTGCGCCCTTTCATTTACTCCATCATGGCGTGGTCTCTGCTGCTGCTTCTCTTCTCCTACACTCCAGGTGAAATCAAACACCAACCGTGTTTATTTTCTCACTCCGTGCAAACCTGTTTGCTTCAGTTTTCCATCTTGTAGGAGTTTTTCATATTGATTTTCCTCCTTCCAGGTGCAGTGTGCCAATACACCCTGACTCAGGAACCTGCCCCCTCTGCATCTCTTGGAGAATCATTAGATCTCCCCTGCAACGTTAGCTTTGGATACTATTTTAGTGACTTCCAGTGGTACCTGCAAAAAGGAGGGGAAGGAACCAGGTTTCTTATATACTATAATACAACCTCCAGAGAGACAAAATATGGCTCCGAGGCTTCTGGTCATTTCTCTGCTTCTACACACACTGCCAAGAAAACTGCTCTCTTAACCATCAACAACGTGCAGGGAATGGATGAAGGGGACTATTATTGTGCTGCTGGGAGGCACAGTGAGCAAAGTCAATGAGAAGCTTGAACATAAACCTCCCATGAGGTTAGGTCCTCCATGCACCACCACCCGCACTTCAGCACTCTGCTTTCTCAGAGAGGTCTCCTCAGCATGGTGTCAATCCCGCCAAGCAAAGACTCTGAACTCAGACACTCCGATTCCAGGGCAAGAGAGTTCCAGTCGTGGATCCCCACCAAAGTCACAGGAAAGTCATGCTCTTGCCTCCTCTACTGTTCTACCATGCATGGTTGCAAAATCTTCTCTCAGCATCAGGATGATCCAACTCGGAAACAGGGGGAATTTGTTTTTATTTACAAGCAAGCAAAGACAGAAAGGGAGTCTCGTATGTGGCCACTTCTAGCTTATTTTGCTTTCAGCCGTGAGACATCCCTCCTGATGGGATTCGAACCTGGGCTGGATTGCATGTCAGGCTAATGTCTCAGCTGTTGAACCATCGGTTCTTCCTCTCTCTGACTGCTTGCACCAGGGGACCGAGTAGCCTTTCTTTTAGAGACTCCTGCCTTCTTTACTGATTCCAGAGGGGAGTGGCTAGTCCCCTTTACGCCCATCAGCTCCAGCCTAGGGGCAATGCAGGCCTGTCGCTAGGCAACCCGCCTTTTTATTACAGTAAGAAATCGCCACTCCCTTCCGTAATCTTTTTTTTCAGTATTTTATTACATTTTCTTATACACAACATACAGAAAGAGGTAAAAGGAAAAGGACAAATTCAAACAATGACATCATTCTATTTTTTAAAAAGGAGCAATAATAATAATAGCATAAACAATTGTTCTAAATTAAATCCTTCTGTTATTTCCCCTCTACTTCCAACCTCTCTTCTTGCTGTTGCTTTCCTTCTTCCTCCTGTTCTTCTTTTATTTCCTTCATTCTTCTATTCCGTTTCTTCTATTCCCTTCTGTAATCTGAAAAAAAGCCACGTGCCTCATTAAAAAAAAAAGCCTAATAGCTCCCCTGGCGCAAGCAGTCAGAGAGAGAGAAGAGCCTATGGCTCAAATCTTCTTTCGGCACCAAGACGACCCAACTTCGCTACGTGTGAAGGACAATAAATTAACCGGCTTTGCTCTGAGGGAAAGCGAAGGAGCCTAGAAGGTCTTTGAGGCTAGGGCACCTTGCTCTGAAACCTATTTGGAAGGGAAGAAGGTGCCCCCTCCACACACACACACACAGTTATGCTTACAGGACCAGACAGCAGGGGGTACCACCCTTCCAGAAATGCACGGAAACCAACCTTGTGCCACCTCTCCTGAAACTCTGCTCTGTGCAACAGACTGAGCAATGTCACCAGGTGCAAAACGCTTCATTCAGACCGCGTGAAAGGAAAGGGAATTAAATTACTGCGACCTCTGAGGTACAGTTTAGAGGACGTAAATAAGGAGGAGACAGCGGGATGCTTTTTACAATCAAAATATAATTGCAGAAGAAAAGTTAACACAAGGAGAACATTTGCTATCCTTTTTTTTTTTTGCAAGGCGTTCTCATAGAATTTGTCCCGTTCTGATAGAATTGGTCCCGTTGAGGTCCCACATTGTGACTGAAAACCTTCATAAAGGCATCTTCTTCAGACTTCCTCCTATGTAAATGCTTTATCCGCTAATCGAGCGATCTAGTTTGACCCGATTGGCTAGTCTTATAACAGGGCGGGGCATCAAAACAAGGAAAGCCAATCAGGTGAACTATATTTGAATGGACTTTTCTTCAGTTCTAGGACTTAAGTAGGAAGGGAGAAGGACCCCAGGTAGATATTTCTTTGGTCTTGGAAAGGGAGACATTGTGAAGGACAGCACCATGGCCTGGACACTAGTTTTCCTTTCAGCTCTTACTTATTTCTCATGTAAGTATGTTGAAGGTCTCTTCTCAAACTGCCCAATAAAAACTTTCATGTCATCACCGTATAAAATACAATCGTCTATTGAAATGATGGTTCTCGGATTTTTGGAGGCCCACAAAATATAACAAATTAATATTTCCACCTTTTCCCCCACTCTGTAAAGGCGTCACTTCACAGCCCACCTTGACTCAGCCCGTCTCCCAGTCTGGATCTCCAGGAGGAACCGTTAAACTCCCCTGTGCCATCAGCAGCAATCCAAACTATATTAACTGGGTTCAGCAGAGATCGGGAGAATCCCCTCGATTCGTGCACTGTGATAGTTGCAGCAGGGGATCAGGGATCCCAGACCGATTCACGGGAACCCGATCAGGCAACAACGGCTACTTAACCATCACCAATCTTCAGCCTGAAGACGAGGCGGTTTATTACTGCTTCATGTGGTACAGCAATACGATCCACAGTGAGACAATCTAATGGGGAACTGAGACAAAAACCTTCTTCCTTCACAGAGCGGAGAGTTGCCCAAAGGTTGCATTAGGTCTTTCTTTGATTGAATTAGAGCACTCACAGGATTCGACAGCAGGGGGGGCCACCCTCATAGAAATGCACCCAACCCACCTTGTGCCCCCACTCCTGAAACTCTGCTCTGTGCAACAGACTGAGCCGTTTCTCCAGCCGCAAAATGCTTCTTGCAGATGTCAAGAAAGGGAAAATAAATCAGATGTTTGTGACGTCAGAGGTGTCGTGTAGAGGAGGATGTGGGGCAACTCTGACGAGTTTTTTCAGGTGCACAAACTCTTTGGAGGGAGGTTCCCATGTTGTTGCAGTCTACCCTGAATTCCTAGAGATTGGCGATGAATCAAGTTCATTGATGAAGTTTCTCCTCCTCATCTAGAATTTAATAAAAGGCTTGTTGGGCTGAAATGTGTTTGGGAATGAAGGTTTCACCCAGGATCATAAATTCTTGCAGGGTTTGTTGGTTTGCTCATGACATGCTTTGTTTATAGAGGAATTAAAATTAATCCCCTGATTTTAGAGTCTGGGTAATCATCAGAAACAGCCCTTTCATCGCATGGAACTTCGGAGGAGTCATCTTTGGCCAGCCAGCTTCAGTCTTCTGGGTAACGATGGGTTGAATTGGAAATGAAGAGAGACAAAAATGAGAGAGTCTCCCCATTTGGATTGTGAGAGATAGGTTATTTAAAGAAGTAAATAAAAGAAGAGAATGGAACATTTTTACAATCACAGCACAATCGCAGTAGAACAACTTCCAGAAACAGACATTTAGCTGCCTTTTTATTGCAGGGGAAATGGGGGTTTGGGGGTCCAAGGAAGTTCAAGTCAAGTCCCAGATTATGACAGAAAGCCGAAATAAAGGGATCTTCTTAAGCAATCCCTGTATGCAAATGGCTTCTCCACTCATTGGTCAAAACCAATTCAATGAAAGCCAATCAATGTACCTATATTTGCATGGACCTTTCTTCAATTCTAGGAGGACTTAAGTAGGAAGGGAGAAGGACCCCAGGTAGATATTCTTTGGTCTTGGAAAGGGAGACGTTGTGAAGGGAAGCACCATGGCTGGGACACTGGTTTTCCTTTCAGTTCTTACTTATGTCTCATGTAAGTATGTGGAAGGCCTCTTCTCAAACTGCCCCATAAAAACCTTCATATCAGTACCGTATAAAATACAATAAGGTCTATCCAAACGATGGTTCTGGGATTATTGGAAGCCCACAAAATATAACAAATTATTATTACCATGTTTTCCCCCACTCTGTAAAGGCGTCACTTCACAGCCCATCTTGACTCAGCCCATCTCCCAGTCTGGATCTCCAGGAGGAACCGTCAAACTCCCCTGTGCCATCAGCAGCAATCCAAACAATATTAACTGGGTTCAGCAGAGATCTGGGGAATCCCCTCGATTCGTGCACTGTGATGGTTGCAGCAGAGGACCAGGGATCCCAGACCGATTCACAGGAACCCGATCGGGCAACAACGGCTACTTAACCATCACCAACATTCAGCCTGCAGACGAGGCTGTTTATTACTGTTACATGTGGTACAGCTATACGTTCCACAGTGAGACAATCTAATGGGGAACTGAGACAAAAACCTTCTTCCTTCGCAGAGCAAGAAGTTGCTCAAAGGTTGCCTTGGTCTTTCTTTGACCTAATTAAAGCGGTTACAGGATTCGCCAGCAGGGGGGGCACCCTCCTAGAAATGCACCCACCCCCCTTGTGCCCCCCCTCCTGAAACCCTCCTCTGAGCCGTTTCACCAGCTACAAAAATGCTTCTTGCAGATTTATTTTATTTTTACTTTATTTATTTATTTATTTATTTTATTGAAGCATATATGAGAAAAACAAGTATCAGTAGGAACATACTATATCAACACTAGCTTTTGTTACCCGTGCTCCGCTACGTGGATTTCCTAGAAAATTAAACGTTTTGAAAGAAAAGAGAAGCATGTAATCTGTGAACCTATTTGAAGTTTTAATTTTATTTATACAAAAGGGACCTATTTAGTATAAGGAAAGTAAAAAGCTTATTGAATTTTAACAAAATCATAAATGCTTATTTAATGATAACAAAATCTTTAAAGGTTGTTTAATTGTAGCAAAATTATTATACTTAGTTTAATTATTAGAAAATTATGGAAGCTTATCTAAGTAGTTCGCATTTCACTGTGATATTTCTCCCTGCTTAAGACAGAGAGAGAGAATGAGAGAAAGAGAGACAGACAGACAGACATACACAGAGAATTAGAGAGAGGGGAGAGAGAGAAAGAATGAGAAAGAGGGTGGATGAAGGTAGGGAGGAAGAGAGAGAGAGAGAGAGAGAGAGAGATCGATAGATAGGGGAGGCTAAAATGGAGAGAAGCAACCTGGACTTAAGCAGAAACTCCCTAACAGTGAGGACAACGAATCAGAGAAACAGAGGCTGCCTTCAGAAGGTGTGGATGCTCCATCACTGGAGGTTTTTAAGAAGAGACTGGACAGCCACCTGTCTGAAATAGGGTCTCCTGCTTGACCAAGGGGTTGGACTAGAGGACCTCCACGGTCTCTTCCAACTCTGCTATTCTGATGTTGGCCAGAGGCGAAAACAAGTAAGCAACATGAAGGATTCTTATCTGTTCTTCAGATGAAAACACAGTCATAGCACCAGGACACATTTAGCTGCCTCTCGATGAGACCGGCTGTGTGCCATAGAAGGCAGCCGTGTCAGTTCGTTTCCTGGTACAACCAGCCCTGCTTAAGCCCCCAACTCGACTTCGTTCTTCTAAACGCCTTCCTCCTAATATTCCACACATTAAGACAGAAAACTCCAACAAAACCATCTTCTTAAGCATTGCCTTTATGCAAATGTCTTCTCCACTCATTGGTCCAAAGAAATTGGTTAGGCACCTCATCAATTCAAGGAAAGCCTATATTTGCATGAACCTTTCTTCGATTCTCGGAGGACTTAAGTAGGAAGGGAGAAGGACCCCAGGTAGATACTCTTTGATCTTGGAAAGGGAGACGTTGTGAAGGGAAGCACCATGGCCTGGAGACTGGTTTTCCTTTCCGTTCTTACTTATTTCTCATGTAAGTATGTGGAAGGTCTCATGTCTGCACAATAAAATATACAGTAAGGTCTATCCAAGTGAGGGTCCTGGGATTCTTGGAGACCCACAAAACATAACAAATGTTATCATTCCCTTTTTCTCCCCACTCTGTAAAGGCGTCACTTCACAGCCCACCTTGACTCAGCCCGTCTCCCAGTCTGGATCTCCAGGAGGAACTGTCAAACTCCCCTGTGCCATCAGCAGCAATCCAAACTATATTTACTGGGTTCAGCAGAGATCGGGAGAATCCCCTCTCTTTGTGCACTGTGATACTTGCAGCAGCAGAGGACCAGGGATCCCAGACCGATTCACGGGAACCCGATCAGGCAACAACGGCTACTTAACCATCACCAACCTTCAGCCTGAAGATGAGGCTGTTTATTACTGCTACATGTGGTACAGCAGTGGTAGCGTGTTCCACAGTGAGACAATCTTATGGGGAACTGAGACAAAAACCTTCTTACTTCGCAGAGCAGGGAGTTGCTCAAAGGTTGCCTTGGTCTTTCTTTGATCTAATTAAAGCACTCACAGGATTCGACAGCAGGGGGGGCCACCCTCATAGAAATGCACCCAACCCACCTTGTGCCCGCACTCCTGAAACTCTGCTCTGTGCAACAGACTGAGCCATTTCACCAGCCGCAAAATGCTTCTTGCAGATGTCAAGAAAGGGAAAACTAATCAGATGTTTGTGACGTCAGATGTGTCAGGTAGAGGAGCATGTGGGGCAACTCTGAAGAGTTTTTTCAGGTGCAGAAACTCTTTTGAGGGAGGTTCCCATGTTGTTGCTGTCAACCCTGAATTCCTAGAGATGGAAAGCACCGTGCCCTGGACACTGGTTTTCCTTTCAGTTCTTACTTATTTCTCATGTAAGTATGTCGAGGACAGTCTTCTCCAACTTTCCATGAAAAAGTCTCAGGTCTGCAGAGTATAGAATCCAATGTGGTCTATCCAAATGATGGTTCTGGGATTTTTGGAGACCCACAATATATAACAAAAATTTTATCATTCCCTTTTTCTCCCCACTCTGCAAAAGTATCACTTCACAGCCCACCTTGACTCAGCCCGTCTCCCAGTCTGGATCTCCAGGAGGAACCGTTAAACTCCTCTGTGCCATCAGCAGCGATCCAAACCACATTGGCTGGGTTCAGCAGAGATCTGGAGAATCCCTTCGATTTGTGCACTGTGATGCTTGCAGCAGAGGACCAGGAATCCCAGACAGATTCACAGGAACCGGATCGGGAAACCACAGCTACTTAACTATCACCAACCTTCAGGCTGAAGACGAGTTGGTTTACTATTTGCATGTGCTTTTGGTAGACTGCTTAAGGTGGAAAGAGGAAGTCAGAACCACCAAAGGCACCACTTTGGGTGACAACCAAGTTGGATTTTGCTCCCCCTCATTTCCATCATCATGGTGTAAACTCAGCTCCTCCTCCTCTTCTCTTACTCTCCAGGTGAAATCATATAGCAACATCGACTTTCCCGCCCTCCTCACTCTTTGCAATCCTGTTTGTTTCGATTTCCCATCTTTGAAGGGGTTTTAATGTGGATTTTCCTCCTTCCAGGTGCAATGTGCCAGTACACCCTGACTCAGGAACCTTTCCTCTCTGCAACTCTTGGAGAACAAGTAAAATTCTCCTGTAGCCTTAGTGGGTGCTATTTTTTTAATTACTTCTCCTGGTACCTGCAAAAGGGAGGGGAAAGACCCAGGTTTCTCTTGCATTATAATACAACCTCCAGAGAGACAAAATTTGGCCCTGAGGCTTCTGGTCATTTCTCTGCTTCTACAAACACCCACAAGAATATTGGTTTCTTGACCATCAACAATGTGCAGGGAACAGATGAAGGGGACTATTCCTGTTATATTCCATAATGAAGTGAGGAACATCAAGGAGGAACTTCATCAACATCCTCCCCTGACTTCAAGTCCATCCATCACCACCCACAGTCCAACATTCTTCTGGGTTAAAGACATCTCCTTAGCACTGTGTCAATGACACTAAGTAATGGCTCTGTACTCAATTATTCCAATTCCAAAGCAAGAGAATTCCAGTCATGGATCATCACCAAAGTCATGGGAAACTTTTATGCTTTTGTCCACTAATTTTCTACCAAGGAAGACTGCATAATCTTCTGTCATCACCAAGATTCTCCAACTCAACCCAGTGTGAAGGACATGAAATGAACCAGCTTTGCTTTGAGATGGGGCACCTTCCTGTAGCATATATTTGAAATGGAAGAACATGTCCCTCAGTTATAGGGTCACAGGATTTGACAGCAGAGGGTGTCACCCTTCTAGAAATGTATCAGACCAACTTCTGTCTCCCCTCCTGGAAGTCTCCTCTGTGCAACAGACTGAGCAATTTCACCAGCTGCAAAATGGTTCATGCAGATCTCAGGAAAGGAAAGAGGATGAGAAAAAACTAGAGAGTTTGTGACCTCCGAGGTATTATTCAGAGGAAGTAAATAAAAGGAGAGAATGGGATGCTTTTTAGAATCAAAACACAATTGCAGCAGAACAATTTCAACAAAGACAACTTTCATTGCCGTTTTGTTGCAGGGCAAATAGAGTGGCCAAGGAAATCTGTTAGGATTTGGTCCACTGACGTCCCACACTATGACCAAAAACCCATCTTCTTAAGACTTCCCTCTATGCAAATGTCTTCTTCACTGATTGACCAATCTATTTTGACCAGATAAGGGGCCAACTCATAAAGTCAAGGAAAACCAATCAGGTGACCTATATTTGCATGGACCTTTCTTCGATTCTCGGAGGACTTAAATAAGAAGGGAGAAGGACCCCAGGTAGATATTCTTTGGTCTTGGAAAGGGAGACATTGTGAAGGGAAGCACCATGGCCTGGAGACTGGTTTTCCTTTCCGTTCTTACTTATTTCTCATGTAAGTATGTGGAAGGTCTCATGTCTGCACAGTAAAATATACAACATGGTCTATCCAAATGATGGTTCTGGGATTTTAGGAGACACACAAATATAACAAATTTTATCATTCACTTTTTCTTCCTACTTTGTAAAGGTGTCACTTCACAGCCCACCTTGACTCAGCCCGTCTCCCAGTCGGGATCTCCAGGAGGAACCGTCAAACTCCCCTGTGCCATCAGCAGCAATCCAAACTATATTTACTGGGTTCAGCAGAGATCTGGGGGATCCCCTCTCTTTGTGCACTGTGATGGTTGTAGCAACAGAGGACCAGGGATCCCAGACCGATTCACGGGAACCCGATCAGGCAACAACGCCTACTTAACCATCACCAACCTTCAGCCTGAAGACGAGGCTGTTTATTACTGCGACATGTGGTACAGCAGTAGTAAAATGTTCCACAGTGAGACAATCTAATGGGGAACTGAGACAAAAACCTTCTTCCTTCGCAGAGCGGAGAGTTGCTCAAAAGTTGCATTAGGTCTTTCTTTGATTGAATTAGAGCACTCACAGGATTCGACAGCAGGGGGGGCCACCCTCCTAGAATTGCACCCAACCCACCTTGTGCCCGCACTCCTGAAACTCTGCTCTGTGCAACAGACTGAGCCGTTTCTCGACTTGCAAAATGCTTCTTGCAGATGTCAAGAAAGGGAAAACAAATCAGATGTTTGTGACATCAGAGGTGTTGTGTAGAGGAGCATGTGGGGCAACTCTGAAGAGTTTTTTTCAGGTGCAGAAACTCTTTGGAGGGAGGTTCCCATATTGTTGCAGTCTACCCTGAATTTCTAGAGATTGCAATGAATCAGGTTCATTGATGAAGTTTCTCCTCCTCATCTAGAATTTAATAAAAGGCTTGTTGGGCTGAAATGTGTTGGGGGATGAATGTTTCACCTAGGATCTTAGATCCTTGCAGGGTTTCTTGGTTTGCTCATGACATGCTTTGTTTATAGAGGAATTGAACTTAATCCCCTAATTTTAGAAACCAAGGAGTTATAAAAACCAGCCCTTTCATCATTTAAAACCTCAGGGGAGACATGCTGGAGATGATCAAAAGCCAACCAGCTCCAGTCTTCTGGGTAACGATGGGTTGAATTGGAAATGAAGGACACAAAAACGAGAGAGTCTCCCCATTTGGATTCCAGGGTACCTGGGATTGTTAGAGATAGGTGATTTAAAGAAAGAAAGAAATGAACAGAATGGGACGTTTTTATAATCACAACACAATCACAGTAGAACAACTTAAAGAAACACACATTTAAAATTATGGAAACAAAACTACAAACTAACCCTGTCAAGAACATATAAAAAGAAAACCTTTACAAAATGTTTTATAGATGGCACATAATGCCAGAAAAAAGAGCAAATATTGCAAAGAAACAAGGAAGATAAATGGTGGAAGTGTAAATCCAAGGTTGGAACCTATTATCATATGTGGTGGACATGCCATCATGCCCAAAAATACTGGGCAAGAATCCATAAATGGTTAGAAGAAATATTAGATATGAAAATTGAACTGAATCTGGTGGGTATATTTAAAGAAAAAGAAAATAAACAAGACAAATACATCACCTTGCATATACTAATGGCAGCCAGAATACCTTTTGCTAAGAACTGGAAAAATGAACGCTTACCACAAGAGCAAGAAATTATAAAGAAAATATTGGACTGTGCAGAACGAGATAGGCTTACAATGAAGTTGTAAGAAGAATAAAGAAGAAACAGACTATTATCAGACATGGACAAGATTTTATAAATGATTAGAAAGCAAACAAGGATGCCGAAATAGAAGAAGTAACATGTAATGGACTAATGATTACACCCAAAAAACTACTAATTATACAAAATTTACTTATGGGTATAGGAGGAAGAAGAGAACAGAGAGGACAGAGAAAAAACCAAGAAGGAAAGAATGTAAGAAAGTAGTAGGAAAGGAAAGAATAGATGAAATGAAAGATAAGAGAGAATGAAAGAGAGAAAGAGAATAGAATGTAGAAGTTGGTAGAGAGGAAGTAGAGAAAGGTAGAAGAGAGGAAGTTGACAGGAGAAAGAAGAAGGAATGGAAAGTGGCCAATATTAGAAAGAAACTAAACCCATTAGGGCAAGGCCACCAAAGGAGAAGAGGAAAAAGGAGGGTAGGTAGATAAAGAAAGGAAGATAGATTAAACAATAAGAGTGGAATAGAGGAAGAGGTTTTTAAAGAAGGAGAGGAAAGAAGAAGAGGAAAGATTATGAAAGGGTAGAGAGAGAAAAGACAATGAAAAATATGATAAGAAAGAGAGATAAACAATATACAACGATAGTAAAAAGAAGAGATAAGTAACCAGAACGAGAAAATAAAAAAGCTAATACTGCTATCACAAGAAAAGTTAAAAGTAAATGGTAAACAGGTCAACTTTGGTTTCGGAAGATCCAAATCACGCGGTAGTTTATAAAAGGTGATAAGTCCTGATTGAGGCTAACAACGTGAAAAGGCGATGACAAATGGAACTGAAACCAAAGCAACAAAGAACGTGTGTAAAAATGACTAACAAATATTACCAAACATATAAAAAAGATTTAAACACAAAGGATTGAAGGATAAAAGTTAATGAATGAAGGGAGGGGAAGGGGCATGTATGTAAATATAGTGTGTAAATATTGTATTGTAAGCATTGTTTTTAATGCTTAAAAGTAATAAAGTATTTTATGGGAGAAAAAAAACAGACATTTAGCTGCCTTTTTATTGCAGGGGAAATGGGGGGGTTGGGGGTCCAAGGAAGTCCAAGTCAAGTCCCAGATTATGACAGAAAGCCGAAATAAAGGCATCTTCTTAAACATTCCCTGTATGCAAATGTCTTTTCCACTCATTGGTCAAAACCAATTCAATGAAAGCCAATCAATGTACCTATATTTGCATGCACCTTTCTTCAGTTCTAGGAGGACTTAAGTAGGAAGGGAGAAGGACCCCAGGTAGATATTCTTTGGGTTTGGAAAGGGAGACATTGTGAAGGACAGGACCATGGCCGGGACACTGGTTTTCCTGTCAGTTCTTACTTATTTCTCATGTAAGTATGTGGAAGGTCTCTTCTCAAACTGCCCAATAAAAACCTCCATGTCAGCACCATATAAAATACAATAAGGTCTATTGAAATGATGGTTCTGGGATTTTTGGAGGCCCACAAAATATAGCAAATTAATATTTCCACCTTTTCCCCCATTCTGTAAAGGCGTCACTTCACAGCCCACCTTGACTCAGCCTGTCTTCCAGTCTGGATCTCCAGGAGGAACCGTCAAACTCCCCTGTGCCATCAGCAGCAATCCAAACAATATTTACTGGGTTCAGCAGAGATCTGGGGGATCCCCTCGATTCGTGCACTGTGATGGTTGCAGCAGCAGAGGACCAGGGATCCCAGACCGATTCACGGGAACCCGATCGGGCAACAACGGCTATTTAACCATCACCAACCTTCAGCCTGAAGACGAGGCGGTTTATTACTGCTCCATGTGGTACAGCAGTGGTAGCGTGTTCCACAGTGAGACAATCTAATGTGGAACTGAGACAAAAGCCTTCTTCCTTCACAGAGCAGGGAGTTGCTCAAAGGTAGCCTTGGTCTTTCTTTGATCTAATTAAAGCAGTTACAGGATTCGACAGCAGGGGGGGCACCCTCCTAGAAATGCACCCACCCCCCTTGTGCCCCCACTCCTGAAACCCTCCTCTGAGCCGTTTCACCAGCTACAAAAATGCTTCTTGCAGATTTATTTTATTTTTACTTTATT
>JANHFO010415621.1:0-13822 GCA_032468095.1 Pareas carinatus
TAGAGTGTCAAGAGACAACCTGGGAGAATGGCTCAAAACATCGCTGATCAACATTCAAAATGAAAGTGCTGAAGCATTGAGGGAGGATGTCAATGACGGGTTGGGAGTGTCTCTGAATCATGTCCAAGAAGAAAGGCCAGAAACCTGTGATTTAAATGTGCAGGAATGGCTTGAAGCATCTATCATAGCCATTGAACATCTAGAAAAGTTTGCATCAGTCTTGAGGAAACCTGTGAAAAAGAAATAGAGGAAACTTCCAATGATGTCATGGTGCCATGGAGTGTAAAGAAAATAAAAAGGAAGAAACATCCACCCAAATGATATGGGACACGGCTAAAACATACTTCAAAGATATAATTATAAACTACATGTTGTGCCCTGTCGGCCACCCCCTCCGAAGCCTCCAGCTCCAGACACTGAAAAGGAGATGGAGAAGGAGGAGGAGGAGGCTGGGTTGGCTCCCAGGCATTCCTTACCTGCTGAAGTGACAGCTGCCTCTACGCCCTGCTGGAAGTGAGCCAGATGATGATGATGAATAGCTAACTCCAATTCTTGCTGCGAGCGCATGGCGCAGGGTGAGGTAGAAAGCTCAATGTTAGGCGATTGGCCAGCTTGTTGGGCATCACCGTGGCTGTTACTAGCAGGGCTCCACCCTCAGTAGGGGATAAAAAGATCAGGCTTGCAAACGGGTGTTGGGACAACCGTTTGCTCCTGTGTCATGGCTTCCTGTATCCTGACTTTGTGGACTCCTGGAGTGCTGAACTCTGTACCTGGACTTTCCTTACTTCATGGGATTTGTTCATCCTGAATTTTTGTTACCTTTGGATTTCTGCTTAAGACTGTACGTTTTTGGCTTTGCCGGAAACAAGATTTAATTGTTCTGGCAATAAATCTCTGGAGAAGGTTTTATTGCCAGAAAGTATCTGGACTTTCCTTACTTGTGGGATTTGTTCTTCCTGAATAGTCGTAAATCCTAATTACGAATTGAAAGTGAGGCTTCTGCTAAAAAAACAGCGTTGATTAACTCTTTCCTGGCTTATTCCAAGGTCTTGGCTGTTGGATCAGAAGACTACGTGGCAAAAAAAAACCAAAGGAAAAAAACCAAAAATATAGAATACTAAAAGAATAATTCAAAGAATTAGAATAGAATTTGCTAAATATGCTACAAAAGAAATAATTAAAAAGACAAATGAAAGTAATAAAACACAGAAAAAATAGCACAACAGTTGGAAAGTGCAAAACAAAACTGTTTTGAAAATGCAAACAAACTAGGAAGATGTGTATCATATAAACAAACAATAGAAAAAAGAAAAAAATGATAAACTGTCTAGTGGATGAAAAGGGAAATAAGAACCATAAACAAGAGAAAAAAGAAGATAATTAAAACGACTATATGAATCTGTACTCTGAATACAAAACTTCAATAGAAAGGATAAAACAATACTTAAGAGAAAATAATTTACTCAGAACCCAAGAAAACTATAAGGCTATACTAGAAGAAAAACATTATTAATAAAACTGACAGAAGCCATCAAAAGACAAAAAAAATGAAAAAACAGCAGAACCTGACTAGTCACCCGCAAAATGGTGCAAGTAACTCCAAAAATATTAATTGCACCACTGAATGACATTTGTAATGAACTTTTGTTGACAGCTAAGCTTCCAAATTCATGTTTTGAGGCAAACATGTTTCTGGTACCAAAAGAAACAACTGATTTGTCAAAGATAAAATACTATAGACCCATAAGGTCTTTATACACTTTATACATACTGATCAAAATGGTATATATCCGATGATGCCGTGGCACTGGGGATTACAGGATTGATGATCCAATCTACACATTCCAATTTTGGTTCGGTTTTATTGAGCCTAAAGGATCTGAAAATCTCCCCATAGAGGAGATAACAGAAAGAACTATCCAGAGTCTGTTTCTGCCAGCAGTTCAACGAGACGAACTCGGAAATCTTCTAGACAAATGACCGAAAGACTGTCTGCATAACTTGCAGGCAGCCGTTAGCCACTGACAGCCAACACAGAGAAAGATCGAAGAGGCTAGCCATGAAAGAGTAGTAGGCCAGTGATCAAAGGACTAAGTGAGATAAAAGTTTCTACTCATTTATGTGAAAGAGAGAAAATTCCTAAGCAGAGATAAAACCTGAACTAAATTCCCACAACATGGAGAAGTGAGGAGATAGCACAGAGGGAAGAAAGATTGACTGAGGAGGGGGAGAAATTATATGCAAGAAGAGATTGGAGAGTTTACAATAGGAAATGTGGATTGGTATTAAAAATGATTTCAGAATTTTCTGATTCAAGCTTCTGGGGAAAAAAGAACTCTAAAAAGAAAGGGATAAAATAAAAATGAAATAAGGAAAAAATGAAAATCGATATTTAGGTCATTGCACTAAGAGAAGGAAAAGATTGGTAAGCACAAATGAACATCTGTTTCGTAACCTTGAAAAAACAACTTGTGGATCACATAGAATTAGAAATAACATGTGAATTAGAACTGCAGTTTAAGAAATTAGACTATTGATAGAATTAAAGGAGTTCTAGAGAAAAGAAATGAGTAGATATGCAAAAAAAACCATGTGTAGCAACAACACCCATATGCCAAGGAAACATTCAAACAATGTTGCAGAAAGAAAAATGGACACCACAAAAAACAGATACAAGAAGCACTGTTATCAATCCAACAAACGATGTCAAGCCATCACAAACAAATGAAGTTGAAATTTGATGAAAGGAAATAGAAATTTGAAAAACTAAATTTACAAATGGCAGAAATAAAAGCACAAAATGATAAACACCAACAATGAATAATAAAAAATGAACAAAAAATTCAAATGCTGGGAGAAAAATCAGAAGGATAAAAAAATAGATCTGTTGCAAGAAAATGCAAGATTTGAACAAGCAGATCAAGAGCTGGAAGGGGCAGTAACATCATTATAGATGGAAAGAGCTATATACTATGCTTCCAGAACATTAGAGAAAATAAAGAGGAAGACATAACAGAAACAATGATAAACTTGCTGGCGGAAACCCGAGAGGCAGATCCAACTGAAACGAGAGGATACAAATGAGATTTTTCAATTGAGCACAAATTACGCAAGGAGAAACAAATTACTGAGAAAAGTGGCATGCTAGATTTACAAAGAAGACAACAAGAGAAGAAATACTGAGTAAAATAAAAGAAGAGCCACTGATATATAAAGACAAAAAAAATATTAAAACAGATACCAAAGAGAATAGGCTACAGATGGTGGAGGCCAGAGGGCATATTAATAAACTGGAATAACACAAGATACTACTTAAACTCCATATGGAAAGCAAAGGACATTGAAGAAAAATACAGATCACTGTTGGGGGAAGGAATATAAGACTGCTGAAAAGAGAAAGTTGAACAAGAAAAAACAGATCGAATGGAAAGAGGACAAATTCAGATAATATCAAATAGAATGAAAAAAACAAGAAGAACAAAAAGAACAAGAATGATGAGAGCGACAAAATTAAAACAAAGTAAACACATTGGAAAATGAAACTGGAATTTTTGCAGTAAACATAAATGAACTGAACTTGCTAAGAAAAAAAATATAATTTTCAAAAAACTCCAGAAATTAAATAAAGATATAATCTGCATTCAAGAAACACACTTAATAAAAAAAAACCACTACAAACAATTGGAATATCCTAAAATTGAAAGATTATACTATTCATTGGCACGCACACACAAAAAAGAAACGAGGAATACATTAAGGAATCACTAAATTCACAACAGATATTCAAAGTTGAAGAAGGAAGAATACTGATGGTACAAATAACATTACAACACAAGCAAGTACTATTAATAACAATATATGTGACAAACAAAAAAACATGAAAAATGTAACCAAAAGCTCCATTAAAAAATCACAGAATTGGCTTACCAACACAAATGCATAATAGGAGACTTTAACGCGATTGTTGATGAAAAATTGGACTATAAAAGTGGCAAAAAAAGGAAAAGAGAAAGAAAGAGACTACCAAAAGGAGGAAATTCAAGATGCAGGGAGAAATATGAATCCAACAAAACAGCAATATACATTTTTCTCAAACTGTCATAAATTTTGGGCAAGGATTGACATGATATGGGCAACACAAGAATTAGGAATTAATATACAAGAAATATACAAGAAATAGGGAATCAGGAATCCGGGCAGATCACAACCCAATAACAAAAACTTGGAAAGGTAAACACACAAGAAGGAGATGGGTTTTGGATAGAGCCATTTGAGAAGAAATTGAATTTATAAAACTAGCAAAAAGAAAAAAGAAATGGGACTGTTAAAAAAATAAAAATAAAATGGAAGAAACAACAACACAAATGATATGGAACATAGCCAAAGCATACTTCAGAAGTATAGTTAAAAGCTGCATAGCGAAAAAAACAAAGAAATTTTTTTTAGAATACTAAAGGAAATTTCAAGAATTAGAACTGAAGTTATTAAACACACCACAAAAGATACAATTAAAAAGTCCAATAGAAGTAATAAAACACAAAATGAATTTGAGGGAATCAGAAAAAATAGCACAACCGTTGAAAAACGCAAAACAAAACTTTTTTAAAAACACAAATAAACCAGGAAGATGGCTATCGTATAAGCTCTAACAACAGAAAAAGAAAACAATGACGAAGTGCCTAGCGAATGAAAAAGGAGATAAGCAATATAAACAAGAGGAAATAAAGAAGATAATTAAAAACTACTACATGAATCTATAATCAGAAGAGGAAAGTCCAATAGAAAAAGTAACACAATACTTAAAGAAAAATAACTTACCAGAAATACCATGAAAACTATAAGGCTATACTAGAAGAAGAAATATCAATAGAACTTATGCAAGCCATCAAAAGAAAACAAAATACTAATGAAAAAACGCCAGGACCTAATGGGTTACCGGCAGAATGGTATGAACAATTACAAGAAATATTAATCATAATGCTGAAAGACATTTGCAATGAATTTTTGCTGACACTTAAAATTCCAAATTCATGTTTGGAGGCAAACATCACCCTGATACCAAAAGAAAAAACTGATTTGATGAAGATAAAAAACTATAGACCCATATCACTGCTAAATATAGATTACAAAATATTTATAGCAATTAACAGCAGAATTTTTAACAGAATTTATACATACTGATCAAAGTGTGTTTCTGCCAAAAAGACAAATTAAAAATAATCTATGGGTTAGAATGAATACTCTAGAATATTTTTGAAATGCACTTGGGTAAAAAAAAATGGCATTGGTATTTCTAGATGTGCAAAAGACATTTGACAATCTATTCTGGCAATTCATGATAAAACAATTAGAACTAATGGAATTAGGACAAAATTTTATAAACATGGTCAAAACAACATATTGTAGACAGGAAGCAAAAATAATTGTAAATGGAGACTATTTGGAAAATACAGAAATAAGA
The DNA here is from genome assembly GCA_032468095.1 of Pareas carinatus. NCBI lineage: Eukaryota > Metazoa > Chordata > Lepidosauria > Squamata > Pareidae > Pareas > Pareas carinatus. The sequence goes on from JANHFO010415621.1 coordinate 5,462, forward strand.
AAAGGTATAAGACAAGGCTGTCCTTTATCCTCACTGTTATTTATCTTAACCTTAGAAACCTTAAATAGAAAAATAAGGCAAGATCCAGAAATTAAATGATTTAAATCAAAAGGGGAAGAGTACAAGTTACAAGCATTTGTGGATGGTTTTGCTTTTATTCTAGAAGAGCCACTAAAAACAATTGAAAAAATACTATCAGGTCTCAGCCCTAACATGGATTAAAAAATGGATTACCTTAAGAAATAGGAGACTTTTACATTTGGAAGGATATGATTTACAAATTGGGTGGCATGCATTCCTATTGTAAGGGGAAAAAACCACACATAAATATTTTCAAAATCAGTATATAAGGAATATATTATTATTCACATGGGAAAAAATAAAAAGAAAATGTATTTGAAAATTCCAAATTGGCTATCAATAACGGAACCATTTATCCTTCCAAATCTGATAAATTTAGAAAAGATTTGGACATATAAAGACATTATAGACGAGAAAGGAAATCTGAAATCAAAACAAATAAAAAATCAAGGTATAGATCTCATGTGGTGGGCATATTTACAAATAAAAACAAGATATGACAAAGATATAAAACAATATCGGATTTATAAGAAACAAACAGAATTTGATAAATTCCTGCTAACCTCAGATGAGATTAATAAAAAATGTATAACTTTCAGATATATTTAAAAATAGAAGAACAGGTAAAATAAACTATGATAAAATGGACAAGAAACTTTGGGCACATTATAGAAATAGATGATTGGCAAAAACTGTGTGAAAGGAACTGAAAATAACAAGATCTGTGCCAAATAAAGATTGCAAAAATGTCCAAAAACACATCTGATGGATGTTGGAAATGTAAAGATAAGATAAAAACAGGAACATAGTATCATCAGGTGGACATGCAAATATGCTAAAGAATATTGGGGAGGGTGCAAATCAGAGGTGGCTAACTCAAATGTTAGATGTAAGAATAGAGTGCAAACCAGAATTATTTTTATTCGATATATATCCATGGAAAAAATGGATAAACAAGATATATATTTATTGCTACACATAACAGCAGGAAGACTAGTATTTGCAAAATACTGGAAAAATGAAGCGACACCACGAAAAGATGAAATGTTAAAGAATATATTGGACTGTGCAAAAATGGACAGACTGAGAATGAGGTTGAAAGACAGAAAAAATGGAATCCTTCTGATCATGGTTGCGATTCTACAAATGATAGAATGAAAGAATAGAAACAAAAATATATTAATGTTAATAAAGTTGTTTTGATAAGAAAATAGAGTAAATGAGGAGATACCCCAAAATTGATCTAGGCCAGTGGTTCCCCAAATGGGTGGTACTGCCCCCTGGGGGGCGATGGGATGGCTTAGGGGGGCACTAGGAGGCAAGGGGGGCAATGGGGGTGCTGAGAGGCAAGGGGGCGGCAGGGGATGCTAAGAGGCAGAGGGCGTTGCCCGGAATGTGCAGGGAAACAAGTCTCCCTGCATGTAAGGACCGTAAGGCGTAGCACAATGGTTTGCTTTGGAGCACTGTCCTTGTCCCGCCGCGCTGCCCCTGGTACTGCTAGTTCGGCAAAGCAGCGCACCTTTCATGCTGCGCCTTAGGTCTCTTATCTGCCGGGAGGCTTGTGCCCACCACCGCACCTTCTGGGCAGTGCCCAGCTCTTGCCTTTGATTGCGGGGGAAAGCAGGGTCATCCCCAGCTTCCCGCCCTCCACCAGCCGGCTCTGCGTGCTGCCAGTAAGCTTTTTTCCCCTCCCCAAACCACTGCTCTAAGGAATAAAAAACAAGCATGATAAAGAGGAAGCAGAGGGATTTGGATAGAACCTCCTTGCTCTGAAAGAAACACAAGATTTTTAGGAATTCATAGAAAAAACACAAGGCTCTAGGAATACATAGAAATTGTTCAGATGGGATGTCCTGAATAATCCAAACAACATGTGATAGTCTTGTGATAGTCTTAAATCACCACCATGAGGAAGAACCTGAAGTATCCCACCCCATCTTGGTGTAGACTTGTCTCTCGTTTCTCCTGCTTCTAGTGTTATTAGCATCAAGATGATCGAATAATCAGACTTCCGGTTCCGGTTTCGGCACAGTGGGGGCGAGGCAGCCAAAGCTCTGGCTGCCGAAGTCCCTTTCTTCGGTTTTCGGGAGGGGGGGCGCAGAATTCCTAGGCAGCCCCGTAGAGGCTGACGAAGAGGGGATGCAGTGGAGGTGAGTGCCAACAATGAACTGGCATGAAAATCCACTGTTTTTAATCCTTTTTCACCGAAGACCGAAGAGGCGCTTGGGCGCCATTGAAGCTGAACACCGGGATGCTTTTAAGATCTTAAAAAGACAGAAGCAAGAAATTTAAAGCACCAGCCGTGAAAATCAGATATTAATAGAATGCTCCCTTAAGGAGTAATGAAAAAGAAGGGGGAAACCCCCCCAAAAAATTCTTACCCCAAAGGAAGCTATGAAAGCATTGAGAACTGAAAGGAACTGAAATTTGGATAATTGGAGCTATAAAACAATGCATTATTGATTGGATTTTTAATATGCAAAGAAGAACTAAAATGGAGTTTGGAGGAAAGATGGACAGTATGGAAAAGAGAATGTCAGAGGAGATATTAGAGGACGTTGAGCATTTTCTATCGGAGCCTGGTGAAGTTTCCCAGGAATGGTTTGACTGTTGGGGGGAACACATGCAAGCCTTGCTGAGGATTGTCAAAAGATTGCAAGAGGCTTCGGATAGAGAAAAGAAAACTCCGGAGAAAACATTGACTCCAAACACTTTGAATGCCCCTAAAAGAAGAAAAAAGAAGAGGGGAAAGAAAAGGGTGGGGCAAAAGTGGTAAAGAAAGGGATAGATGTGTTAAAGGGAAATAAGAAAAGAGGGGAATTGACAAGTTCCTCCAAAAAAACCAAAAAGAAAATCCGCGTGAGGGAATGTATAACCCAACAGGAAAAATGGGGAATTGAAATGAAGGAAAAAACTACAACCTGACTACAGATAGGGAAATAAAGGTAGAAAATCTTCGTAGGAGGGAAGCATATGTAAAAAGCCTATTCACCCAAAGGGGGATAGGCTAAAAGGATGATTTAAAATATAGCTAAAGGATGAATAAGAATTTTAGACAAGGATATGGATAAGGATATAGATTGAAGGGGATATGTTAAACTAGGGAAGAAAGCAAATTAGAGATGTTTGACTATTCATTGTGCTCTCTTCTTTTCTTAGATTATTACAAAATATTGAGAATATTTAGAAAAATAGATATATAGATTATGGATAAAGATAGTATATAGAAACAGGTATAAATGTAAATAAAATATATATAGTTAAAAATTGATATAGTAAAAGAAAAGCAAATGAAAAGAGGTAGAAGATTGGGGTTAGGAAAGAAAAAAAGGGAGAAAAGGGGAGAAATTGTGATGTAATGTTTAAATAGAGATGTATGGATTTTGGTTATGTTTGTTTGTCCTATCCTTGTTTAATTGGTAAGGTAAAAGTGATGTGGAAATTCAGAGAAGGAAGGGAAAAAAGGAAAAAAAATGATATTAAAAACAAAATTAATTTGAAATGGAAAATATAAATATAAGAAAGGTTCTCACTTAATTGGAAAAAACTAAATAAAACAAAAAAAAAGAAAAGGAAATGAAAATGAAAAGGGAAAATATACAGAGGTGTTTGCATACATATGCATATATGGGTATATATGTATACACTGAAAAAGCAGAAACAGTTGGTGAAAAATAAAGAGAGGTAAAGAAGTAAATAGGTGAGAGAGAAAATTTAGAGCAGAGGAAGAAAGGGAAGAGGATGGGGGGGAAGGAAAGGAAAAGGCTGGTTGCTAAAGGAGTAAAACAGTGAAGGGTGATAGGAAAAAAGAAGAAGGAAAAGGAAGAAAGATAAGAAGAGGAGGAAGGTAGGAAGAAGAAAGGGGAACGGGGCAAAGGAGTGAGAAAGAAGAAAGAAAAAGGATGATACAAGAGGAAGGTAAAAGAAAGATAGAAAGAAAAAAATAAAAGAGAAAGAAAAGAAAGTAGAAGGAAGGTAAGTTGGAAAATAGTAGATGGGAAGAAGATTGGTAGTAGAGAGATAGAAGAAGGGAAAGGAAAGAATGAAAACAATGAAGGAAAGAAGGATTAATATGGAATAGGAGAAAGAAGAAGAAAGAAAAGAGAATTATAGAGATAAGGAATACAAATTAAAAACAAAAAACAAAAAAACAAAAAATTGAATCACAAATGGAAATTTGGTAAGATTAAATTTGGAATAAAAAAATGAAGGAGATATTGAATGAAAACCTTTCTTTGATATGTTGAGTGACATATGTATAAGCAACACAAACTGGACCTTCCCAACTTATGAATTTGTCATGTTATTTTTTTGTTTATTTTTGCTTGTTTTTATTATATTGTGTTGTTTTGGGGCTTGTTTTTAAAAGGGGGGGAAAGCAAAGAATGAATTAAAAGAAAGAGAATTTAGAGAGTAATTGAAGAATGCAACTCAGACAGAAATAAATTAAAAATGATAAATTGGCTAAGAGAGTACATTGAATGCAAATGAAAGAAAATTATATGTAAATTGCTTACCTCTCATAGAGAAAACCAGTTCTAAATTTTTATTGTTTCAATATATTGATTTTTTAATTGTTTAAAGGTTTAGTCATGTATTTTTAATGTTGTCATTGTAGATGTTAAATGTTTGGCAAACATTTGACAAGGAAACCGATTCAAAAACAGATAGGCCTTAAGAGGTGTCAGCTGGATTGGAATTTGGATGTCAACAAGATAAGGAGGGGAGCAGGGGAGCAGGAGAGATAGATGGAAAGGAAAAAGAAAAAAGGTAAGAAGGTAGGAAAAAGTTTGAGGTAAGTTAGATAGTAGAAAGAAGTAAGGATGGCTGGCCAAGTATAAGGAGATAAAGTAAATCGGATACAGATAAGTTAGAAGTAATGAAGAGGAGAAAAGGAAAGAAAGATAAGGAAGGAAAGAAACTTGATCAGATAAGGGGAATAAAGTAAGCAGGATATAGAAGAAGAGATAGAGGAAAAGATAGTAATAGAGAAAAGAAGGTAAGAAGGAGAAGGAAAAAAGTTAAAATTAAAAAAGGGGGGGAGGAAGGACTAGGGATAAAGATTAGAAATGATATATGTACATCCTGTCAACATGATAGATGTTCGAATGTATTTTGTTGGACTATGCTCCTCTTCCGTTTCTGCTATATCGGATGTTTTTATTTTGTTTTATTTTTTTGTTGGTGATGTGTGGGTTATGTTTTTTTAATTGTTTGTTTTTATTTTTATGTTTGCTTTAAAAATAATAAAATTCAATTTTTAAAAAAAGGTTTGAAGGAAGAGTAAATAGGAAGAGCTAACTTGTCTGAGCAGCTTCTCTTCCAGGCGCTAATTAAAAAATGCAGGTCAATCACAATACAGGGGCAGTATTAGTCAAGTTGCATAAACTTGAAGATTGTCAATAAAATCTAGAGATCTGCCTCCAGATTAAGCCAGTAGGACACGAAGGATGTGTGGGAAGATGTTCATTTATGTAGCAATCTTTTTATCCTTAGGGAGTCAAAATTAGATTGCCGGCAACTTGATGACAACCAAAACAATCAACTACACAGAACAGCACAAATATTTGCAAACATCCTAACTTGTGGTTATAAATAGTTCTGTAGATGTTCAGAAAACCTTTCTACTTTGTCCTACAAAAAGATTTTAGGAAGGCAGACATTAAATTAGGTCACAAATGCTACAGCATGTGGTCAAAAACCCTCATGGTAAGGGTGCAAATGGGTTTATTGGAGATCTTTCCAGGGTGATCAGGTCTTGCGGTGCAAAGGACTTGGTTACAATAAGATACTTCATCTTTATATGACGTCAATCACAGGCAACTGTTTTTCAGACTGTCAAAGATTAATTCAAAAGATTTGGGGTCTGACAAAGGGTATTTGGCAAGGACATAACACAGAGATAATTAACAATATTCCGTGAGGATTGAAATAAAACTTCAAATGATGTTCTTTAATGACGCACAATCTCCTAGAGTGATGTTTTAAAATCATGCTCCTGTAAATCTCTTATTGTCAGTATGACAAGTAAGGTCCAGGCCATCAGTAAACTGTGAGCCTGGGTTCATTATGGCTGATCCATAAACCCACGTGATGCTGACATCACCAGGTCACACCCCTAAGAGGAAATGATGTGTCCAGCCCCCACTCTCCCAGATATGATGTGCATAGCCCTCCTCCCCGGAAGTGATGTGCATAAACCACCCCACGTGGTGCATGGGTCACAAGGTCAACCCTAGTCGGATATGACGTGTAGGCCTAATCCCATCAAGATAAGCATGTGTAACTCTAATTGATAAGTTGTGCAAGAGCACAGCCCTATTTTCAGATAAGATGTGTTGAAACTAAAAAAAAATCAGGACAAGGTTTTTTTGAATAGCCATAGAACGAGTCTAGGTTTTAAACTAATCATGTCCCTAGACACTTTGGGTTTAGTTTCAACACATCTTATCTGAAAATAGGGCTGTGCCTTTGCACAACTTATCTATTAGAGTTACATATGCTTATCTTGATGGGGTTAGGAAACGCTTGTTAACAGCTTTAAACTGCTGGATTTTATACCCAAAAGAAAAAGAAAAGACTGATTCTCAAAGAAATTTAAAGTGGAACATTTAAATCTGGACTTTTTAAATTCTTTCCCCTTCCTTTAAAAGAAAAGTGAATTAAGGAAATGTCTTCTAAACAATTCAAGCCTGCTCTCCCTAAAAGTGCTGGGACTTCTCCAGCTCAGACATCTAAGTTATCATCTTTGATTGATCCACAAACTATGAATGCTGAACAGTTGCAAAAAATTATAAAAGATACAGTAAAAGATATGTTAACAGATACAGTTAAACAAGTAATGGAACATATGCAAGAAGTGAATACAGAACAGACAACTGCAATGATAAAGGCTATTGATAAGAGGCATGATCAGATAAAGGATGATATAATCTTAGCAGTTCAATGTCTGGCTAATAGGCTGGAGGATTTGGAAGACAAGGTTGATTGTGATAAGTCGGACACTGATAATAAATTTAAAGAAATTCATATAAGAAGTGACAGAACTGATGATGAGCTTGTATTAATGCAATATAGATCAATGGAGCGTACAGGACGGTGGAAGGTATCATTAGGTAGAATGTGGTCCTGCAAGTAACTGGGCCCTATGCCATGGAGCACTTTAAAGGTGACTACCAACACCTTGAAGTGCACTCGCGAGATCACCGGCGGCCAGTGCAGCTCTTGCAGGAGAGGGGTTATGTGGGCATGCCCACTGGCCCCAAAAATCCCCTGCGTAGCTGCATTCTGGACTATCTGGAGTCTCCGGATGAACCCCAAGGGGAGCCCCATGTAGAGAGCATTGCAATAGTCCAGAAGGGAAGTGACAAGAGCATGAGTGACTGTTCCTAGGGAGTCCCGATCAAGAAAGGGGCGCAACTGCCGAATCAGGTGAACCTGATAAAAGGCCCCCTGGGCGACGGCTGCCATGATGTTCTATAGACAGCCGTGCATCCAGGAGGACCCCCAAGTTGAGTGCCCTTTCCGTGGGGGCTAATATTTCACCCCCAATGACCAGCAATGGTTGGAGCTAGCCATATCAGGACACCGGTAACCACAGCCACTCAGTCTTGGAGGGGTTGAGCTTGAGTTCCGGCTTCCAGACATCGGGACATCACTTCCACAGCATCGTTGGGGTGACCTTGGGTGGAAATGTACAGCTGAGTGTCATCAGTGTACTGGTGGAATTCCACCCCAAAGCCATGGATGATCTCACCCATTGGCTTCACATAAATATTGAACAGGAGAGGCGAGAGGACCGACTCCTTCAGCACCCAACAAGCAAGGCACTGAGAGGATGACTTCTGCCCTCCTGTCAATACTGACTGCAGCCAGTCGGAGAAGTAGGAGTGGAACCATCGAAAAATGGTACCGCCAATTCCCAACCCCTCCAACCGGCACAGCAAGATACCATGGTCGATGGTATCAAATGCCGCTGAGAGGTCCAATAGCACCAGGATAGAGGAGCAGCCCCTATCCCTGGCCCACCAGAGATCATCCACCAACGCAACCAATGCCGTTTACGTGCTGTAACCAGCCCGGAAGCCGGACTGGAGAGGATCTAAATAGACCGATTCATTCAGGTGCCTGGGGAGCTGATACGCAACCACACTCTCTACAATCTTCGCCAAAAAGGGAAGACTGGAGACCGGACGATAATTTTCTAAATCAGCTGGGTCCAGTGAGGGCTTCTTGAGGAGGGGTCTGACCACCGCTTCCTTCAGGGAGGGTGGCAGAAAT
>JANHFO010415723.1:0-13803 GCA_032468095.1 Pareas carinatus
GAGAAGGGGGGGGAGGGAGAAGAAGACGAACCCCGAGGCTGGACGGAGGGAGCTGGACGGGGCTCGCCCGCTCCTTTCTCCTTGACAGTCTCCTCTCCGCCCACCCGGTTTAAAGGGACCCTGTTTTATTTAGAGGTGGGAGGGGTTGGGAGCGAGGCGGCGCGCGCGCGCGTGCACGCGCACACACACACACACACAATCAGAATGTATTGGCCCAGGGTGTCTGCTGGACGCGCAAGGGATTTGTCTCCGGTGTGCAATGCTCAAGGCTTACACACATGCAATAAGCAAACTGTGATCGCCATCGTAAAGTACATTCATCTTGTCGAGTGCAGATGAGCATAAGATGCATCCATCGTCATGAAGGACATTCATGTTGTCAAGTGCATATAAGCATAAGATGCATTCATAATCGTAAAGTACATTCATCTTGGCATGCCCACATGAGCATAAGATACATCCATAGTGATAAAGTACATGCATCTCATCATGCACATGAGCATAAAATGCATTCACAATCATAAAGCACATTCATCTCGTCAAGTACATTTAAGCATAAGATACATTCATAATCATAAAGGACATTCATAAACATAAAGCACATTCATCTTGTCACGTACATATGAGCACGATACGTTTTTAATCATAAAGTACATTAATCTCGTCATGCACATATGAGCATAAGATGCATCCATAATCATAAAGCACATTCATCTTGTCAAGTACATTTAAGCATAAGATACATTCATAAACATAAAGCACATTCATCTTGTCAAGTCCATACAAGCACAAGATACAATCTTAATCGTAAGGGACATTCGTGTTGTCATGCAGGTATAAGCTGCAGTCGACAACACAGACACACAACCCCCAACCCACCCACCGACCCACCCTCGCCTCCTCCTGGCCATTAGACGCGCGCGGAAGCTCGACCCCAAAGGGACAGGCGGGAGTGAGATTAGAGGGGGTTCCCCACCCACCCCTTTCCGATTCACACGTGAACGCGCCCGACCAAGTGACGGGCGGGGGGGGGGCGCTTTAAGAAGCGCGGAGAGCAGCCCCCTCCCCCTCCTGCAGAGCTTAGCCAATGCAATCGCTCCTCGGAGGTCAGGTGCTCCCTACACCCCTTTCCCTTAGTGGGATGGGTCTTCCTGGGGAGGGGGCGCTGCGGAACGCCTGCCCTTTCCCCCCTTTCCCTTTTTGGAGACCTACAAAGGCAAGCAGGGCAGAGAAGCTCACTGTGGATGGGCTGGAGGACTACAAAGCCCCTTCTCCCCAGGCAGAGGGGTTGGCAAGACACCCCCCCCTCGTCTCCAGCGGCTGGGAGCGCTGGGAGGTGAAGCGTAACACCGTATCTGATACGTGGATCCTAAAACAAGCCCCAGGAAGACTAGAATTAGAATTAATTCAAGGAATTTGTCTCCCTTGTACCCGCTCTATAGACTTACACACAGGCTATAATGGAGAAACTGGGACTGCAATCATGAGGCTATAATTGACAAACGATGATATCCTGATTAGGAAATTAAACCACGTTTCATTCCTATCCTCCGGATGCCTCTGGATTCTGGTTTGTCTCCAGAGGGGGCCCGTAAACCAAGTTTGCAGGCTGTTTTCCCCCAGTGGGTAACCCGATGCTGGGATTAAAAAAAAATTCCAGAGATCGTCTGGCCTGGAATTCCTAGAGTTTCCACATCCACAAAGGTTTCCCCAGAGCAAGCCCTACTCCTAATGCTGATGGCGCTACCTACTTGGGTCGTGAAACGTCTCCAAGAAAACCACCAAACCACTCAGAGCACCAAGGACCCTTACCTCTGTTTGTTTCCATATCAGTCGCACTCTTGGCTGCCACACCGATGATTGGGGGGAAAAAATTGGATTTTTTTTTTTTAATAATTGGAAAAATAATTGGGGGAAAAACCAAAACGCCTGGCATTTGGCCTCACCACAGCTGGATCCACACATGGCACTCAAAGCCTCTGGTTTGATGTGCGGTGTGGAAACCAGGGTGCCTCTTTTCAGAATCTTAAGCAAACTCAAGCCCATGGGCCAATTAGTAAACCACAGTTAAGCCCCTCAAATCTTTGAAACCTGGAACTGCCTAGAGTTTTAATCTGGTTCAGAAAGCTTGTTAGTAAGTGAAATGGCCACGAGGGGGAAGCAAACGCATAGAATCAAGCTTCCTTCCTTAGTAGTACAACAGATAGAGAGCAGTAAAAAAATATAATAATAATAATAATGCACGAAGGTAGCTATGAAATTGCTGGGAACAAGTCAAAATTGGCTTGGCTTTGTCACCTCTGGGTGAAACCAGCCGTATGAAGAAGCAGATCACGCTAGCAATGGTTGTTTATTAAATTACGCTGCTTTGCCGTTTGTAGCTGTCATAGGCGACGCTTTAGAGATGTTGCATCTTCTCTATTCTGCTCCATGGAGCAGAAATCTGATCCTTGACAGGGACCCATTGAAAGAGACTGGAAGCATTTGAAATGTGGGTCGACGGATGGTTATGACGTATAAGCCGGGTTGACAGAATTGGAGGTGAGGAGGTGGCAAGCCGCATTGGGAAAGCCCAAGGGAAATCATCAAAACCATAAGCAAAGGAACAAAGTTAGAGTAGTTTGGACATGTGATGTAACACCCAGAGAAATGCAATAGATCCTTCATTTAGCCATACAGAGGAAAGATCTAAGGTAAACAAGGTTCAGGTAGAAGACCATCATGGCTTCAAAATTTAGGGAGCTGGTTTGGACTAAACTCAGTAGCACTTTTCCGTGTGGCTGTTGATAAAGATAGGATCGGCAACATGATCAACCAATGTCCGATGATGGTTATGGCACAAGAAGATGCTGTCATAGTCTCATAGGATGAATGTACTTTATGGTTATGAATGTATCTTAGGATTGTAATCACTGGTTGTCAATTACAGCCTTATGAATGTACTTTATGATTATGAAGGTATCTTAAGATTGTAATCACTCTGTCAATTATAGTCTTAGGAATGTACTTTATGGTTATGAATGTATTTTAGGATTGTAATCACTGTCAATTACAGCCTTATGAATGTACATTATGATTATGAAGGTATCTTAAGATTGTAATCACTCTTTGTCAATTATAGTCTTAGGAATGTACTTTATGGTTATGAATGTATTTTAGGATTGCAATCACTGTTTGTCAATTACAGCCTTATGAATGTACTTTATGATGATGAAAAATACGAAAAGACAGGCGTCTTATAATCGACGTCATACAGCAAGTGATTTTACTTGCAGACAATCAGTGGAAGAACACAATATGTAGAAGTAGAGGAGTTACCAATTTTTAAAAGAAGCATCTGAATTTCATACGGGAATAGCAGCAATTCTTTTCCCCGCTCCCTCCCTCCGCTTCATTCTCCTTTAAGCGGTAGTGAAGCCGGGCCGAGCTGAAAGAAAAATATTAACGTGGCAGAGAGATCGGATGGCCAAGTGACCCCGTTCCGGATTTTTTGGACGGCAGGAGATGCTTGAAACAAGTCCTAACAAGCGCAAGGAAAAGCCTCTCTCTTCTCCTAAATTCGGCGCAACGTGGAGGCAAACAAAAAAAACTCTGGCTCAAATATCCGTGAGTTTGTTCAGCATTTTATTAGCCAGATCAGGTAGTTGTTGTTAGCAATAATATCGCTTGAAAGAGTTTGTCTCACCATGCTTTCGAACTGAAAGATTAGCACGAGTTTAGGGGGCTGAGAAAAATATTCCAGGCGCTGTTTTCCTCCTCTAAAAATGTGGTGCGTCTTATGGGGTGAAAAATGCGGCATTTGTTTTTGCTAATAGCCTGTTTTATTTGCTTTCCTGCACCCTCTTTACTCTGAATCGTCCCTCCAAAGTTGTGTCCTTCCTTTCAATTCAGGGGAGGCTAAATCATAGGGGAATGAATGCGTTTTCACCACTACATACGAAGACTGAGGAACCTCGAGGTGGAGGGAGATCGGAGGGAGATCAGTCGTTCCATTCTCTAGCTAAGGGGTGGAAATCTAGAACCAAATCTAGAATCCTCCTCCCATCCTAGGAAACCTTACGGGTTCTTGTACTCGAACCAGGATACGGCCTGTCATTTCACATCTTGCAAGGCCCAAGGATTACGACCAACCACGGAACACCACATATTGTCTCCTTCATAATTGCACGAAGCAAGAGAAAACGGGGAGGCGCACAGCCGTGGCCGAGGGGCGGTGGCCTTCCGGAAGAAGACTTCCATGACAAGAATTCTGGTTCCTTTTCAAAACAAACCCTGTGTTTCTGAGCCAAATACTGAGAAGGACACGGGCGCTCCCTCACAGGGAATTCAGACGAACGGCAGGAAGGTCGTTCCAGATTGGTAAGTTGGTGATGTCGAAGCTTTTAGGTACAGAGTGCCCAGACGACTCGCAGCTAATGAATCGCGGCTCGTGATTCCATCGCTCGGCACCGCTACTCTCTTTCTGAGCATGTGCGGGGCCCTGTGATGTCATCGCCCGGCGCCGCAACTCTCTACCTTCGCAGGCTCCACTCTGGGGCAATGCTGGGGTGACTTGGTTCGCGTGCCAACAGAGTGGGCTCGGCGTGGCTGCTCTGGCACGTGTGCCATAGGTTCGCCATCACTGATCTAAGTCACTCTATGGCTGGTTCAGATTCCGGGGATAGACCCAGATATACCTCTTAAGAAGACTCTACTACAGAGAGAGGACTGGATGCGTTTGGACCAGTTCAGACTCCTGACTCAAACGTTCTGATGAAAAATACACCGATGAACTCTGAGGAAGACGTTTGCAGGATACAAATGTTGACGTGTCTGTTAGGGTTACTTTAAGAGCCCAAACAGTTGGTTTACCATATATGGCTATAAACCATGATGACTCATTGCAATTACTGTGACCAGGATACTGATTGTGTACAAGACAGTAGGACAGCTATAAAGCAGGAAGCCAGAGAGCATTACTCTCTCTCCATTGCTGTATCTGTGCTCCGGGGGTTACTGTTCTGCTTGCTGATTATCCTGGTTAGTTTCTAATGCACTGACTGCTTGACCGTGTATGACTTATTGGACGGTTAATTGACACTGAATATTGGACTGTGCCTAGATCTTGTGTATAAACCGTTTTATACCCTTTGCCTTCTGTGAGGGTGTGACTTTGAGTTCATCGCTTCAACTTTGCACACTGCCTTCTATATTTGCGCTATCCTTGTTGCTGTATATTAACGGGCATCCCCCAGTCTTGGGAACGCTCACGATTGCTGATTGGTGAGCTAGCAGTTTGAACTCCGTATATAACACTTGTCACCAAGGAATCTCTGCTAATACCTAACCAGGGTCCTCAAAAACTAAGAACCCAGTCCAAGTTGTAATTGTCGGCTTCTTTCTTTGCGATCTTTGGTCGCTTATGTTTTACGGTGGCCCGATAATAATAATTTGCTCCTTGTTCCCCGAATGCCTGCCTTCATCTCAGCCCCAAGCAGCAGACTTTCTGTCATCGTAAGAGTTTTAGCGTAGTTTTCCTTCCTCCTTATTTTGGCACCATCAAATGGCAGGCAGCCTCGCGGAGTATGAAAATCTGTCAAGTTTTATTACTCATTATCTTGGAAGGCAGCAACTAGCAACAGAGGCGAGAGAAACTGGAGAGGAATTGGCCGCGGGGGCAGCCAATAAGGAAAATATTTTCTCCTGATGCAAGGAGATACGGATAGCACATTAACGTAGCCGTGCGAAAAACGATCCCCTCTTTGTCGCTTTCCTAATATTTTAAACGTGGGTGCCAGGAAGAAAATATGTTCTCTCTTGGCCTTAATCTTAATGGTTCAGCTTATTATTATTTTTTTAAGCAATTAAAAAAAAAAACACCCTCCAATCAATTGAAAGAGGGGGGGAGAAAGCCTTCAATACAATTGAAACAAAACTATTTAACGAAAAGGGATGAAATCCCTAAAGGGAAAAAAAAAGTAGACGCAATCTCAGAAGAACGAAGAAGCTGACCTGCATCCTTCCTTCAAAAAAACAACAACACATATATAGTATAAGATAATAAAGAGGAAGTTTTACATTGCAGCCCTTTGCTTGTTCACCTGGTACCAAACCTTATGAAACGGGTGTGCGTTGGATTTACAGCTTACGTGTCTTGTATGTTTTCATAGTCCCAAGGTTGTGGGGTGGAGAGAAAAAAAATCTATAGAAACTTCTCAGTAGCTGGAAAGATGACATTTTAAAAAAAAGGAAAACAAAAGTCCTCTTGTACTTTTAAATTCTTAAAGGAAGCTTCTGGTCCAGCCAGCAGCTTTGAGTTTCTGGTTTCATTTATAATTTTCTTTCCTGAATTCTGAAATTTAAAAAAAAAGGAGAGAAGAAATCTAGAATTAGTGGTGCGTTAGACTGTAGGCAAGACAGAATTTTCAGCCAGAATTTCGTAAGTTTAGGTGCTATTAATTCACTACTTTCACGGACTCCTTTTTGTTGTTGTTGTTGTTGAAAAATGACAGGCAACGCATTGGGTAGAACTTAATATTATGTTGTTTTTAATTTAAAACTCCAGCTGGGTGAAGATTCACAAGGCCAAATTAGAATCAGAATCAGAGTTTATTTATTGGCCAAGTGTGTCTGGACACACAAGGGATTTGTCTCCGGTGTACATGCTCTGTACCTATGGCACATCTGCCACATGCATGCCAAGTCACCCCGGCATCGACCCAGAGCTGAGCATGCTCAGAAAGGAGCAGTGGCACCAGGCAATGACATCACGGGGTCATGCGCATGCTCTGAAAGAGTAGCGATGCCAGGTGATGACATCACGAGTCGCGACTCATTAGACTCATCTGGGCCCTCAGTGCCTAAAAGGTTAGATATCCCTGCTGTATACCTACATACATACAATAAACAAACTATGATTACAATCAAAGATACATTCACAATCATAAAAGCACATTCATCTGGTCACGTACATATAAGCTGCAATCGACCAACCGTGATCTGAAAGAACACCCAGTTTGCTTGCCAGGTATGTCGGGATGTCAGACGTTAAGTGTGTTCTAGGTTATGAAGTGGGTTCGATAGTCATGGAAGGAGATGGTGTAGGTCAAACAGGAACCATTAATTTACAAATCAGAATCATAACAGAAATCAGACTTGTCCTTACAGCAGGCCCAGCTCAACTGAGCAATTGCCGCAACGGGCATGCTTATATCCTGTTTGGCCACTAGGCGGCAGCCAAAAGGCAATTGAGGTTTTCCCGCGCAATCCCCGGGACCAGGGACATGACCGGGGACATGCACTCTGGGGCCTACAGGCTTCAACTAATCGAGCTCAGTGACTCAGCAGAGTTCCATTGAAACACATGCAATCCACGTTCAAAAATTAGGGCACGAGATTCCGCGTGGCAAAAGAGATGATAAAGTAGGAGAAAGGCTTCTTGGGGCCAGGAGAGACAAGATAATGGTGGCCATTATCTTGTCTCTCCTGTCCCGTTGGACATTCCTGGAGGGGAAGAGTGACTCACTCGTAGCGAAGAGCTTGTAATAAGCCCCTTGGCAGTCCGTTGTGGTGAGCTAATGAAAGACTTGTGGGGGGAATTTACCAACTCTTCATCCAGCAGTTTCCAAATATCCTTCTCTTTTCCAACAGGGAGGCTGTCACACATTTTCTCAGAACAGAAGTGAGACGACGAGACATTTAAATGGGGCGGGTGGGGAGAAGGAAATCACGGTCTATCCTTGCTGCTCGCTCACCTTTATCTAAGTCGATATTCTTAGCTGGGAGAATCCTGTTTTGGTCAGCTTTCTCCTTCAGGATATTGTTTTTGAAATCTGCAAGGAGGGGAATTGGTTAGAATGGAATGGAATGACATGGAATTTGCTTATTTATTGGCCAAGTGTGTCTGGAGCCACAAGGAATTTGTCTCCGGTGTACATGCTCAATACTTACCTACAGGTTACAATTGACAAACTGTGGTTACAATCCTAAGGCTATCATTGACCAACAATGGTTACAATCCTAAGATACATTCATGATCATAAAGTCCATTCATCCTGTCGCAAACTCATTAGGTGCATTCATAATTCTTAAAGTATATTCATCATGTTATGAAGTACAATCATCACGTCACAAAATACATTCATCATGTCACAAAACACATTCATCATGCCATACATTAATAGGTTAATAGGGAATATCATGATTTCTAAAAAAGAGACTTACTTACTTACTTACTTACTTACTTACTTACTTACTTACTTACTTACTTACTTACTTACTTACTTACTTACTGGTTACAATCATAAGGCTATCATTGACAATCAATGATTACAGTCCTAAGATACATTCATGATCATAAAGTACATTCATCCTGTCGCGGACGTATTTGTTGCATTCATAATTCATAAAGTATATTCCGCATATTGTGAAGTACAATCATCATGTCACAAAGCATTTCAACTTGCAGAATCATAAGGTATATTCATCATGTTAATATTATGAAGCACAATCATCACGTCACAAAGCATTTCATCACGTCACAAAACACATTCATCATGCCATATATTAATAGGTTAATAGAGAATATCATGATTTCTAAAAAGAGACTTACTTACTTACTTACTTACTTACTTACTTACTTACTTACTTACGGATAACTATTTCTAAAAACTATAAAAATAGAATTACAATTCAAGTGAAGAAGCAGTTAACAGTTGGGGAAGGAAGTGGGATTTTCTTTTAGATCTTAAATTTTCAGGTTAAAGTTAGGCAATCATGAAGATGGATGAATATGTGAGACTGAAGAAGTAGGTTTAAACTTCAGGGGGATGACACACTTGGAGCAAGTGGACATTTGGGCTTCTTAAACCACAATTTGATGAGGAAATCACAACTCGTGAGATGTTGTAGGCTTTGCACAATGCAGTGGCTTTGTTCACACACTCTGCTAATGCCAAATCAAACAAATGCCAGGAGGTAGCAATGGAATCAGAATCAAAATTTAATTTTCCAAGTGTGTCTGGACACACAAGGAATTTGTCTCCGGTGTACATGCTCAATAAACCAGCATACATACAATAAACCAACTGTGATTATGATCCTAAGATGCACTCAGAATCATAAAGCACATGCATCTTGTCATGTATATATAAGTTGCAATCAACAGCTCTCGGTCCTCCAAGACTTACTCAATTTAAAATCTTCACTTTTGTAATTTGACAGATTTGTTGCATCAAATGGAACCTCCCTGACAGTCAGTTCTTTCCTGGAAACACAAATGCAAAATTACAATTGTGTTGTTCTGATTCTTGCAGTATTACTATCACAATAGCAGAAGAGCAGTTAATGCGTTCTCAGATCTGTTTCCAGTTTCTGATTTGATCGATGGTTAGATACAAAGAACACAAGAGTGTGAGATTTTATACAATTACAATTAGAATAGAATTAGAATCTATTGGCCAAGTGTATCTGGACACACAAGGAATGTGTCTCCCATCTACATGCTCTCGATGTACGATGCACCCTCTAGTGGATACAATTGATCAATTGCGATTATAATCATAAAATACATTCATCATCATAAAGTGCATTCATCCCGTCGTATACATATAAGCTACAATTGACAAACCGTGATCCTAATCATAAAATACTGAATAGAACCTCAAAATCTACAGGAGTTGTAGTGGCGCAGTGGTTAGAGTGCAGTCCTGCATTCTACTTCTGTTGACAGTCGGCTGCTAGTAAGTTCAGCAGTTCGATCCTGACCAGCTCAAGGTTGACTAAGCCTTCCATCCTTCTGAGGTCGTCAAATGAGGACCCAGATTGTTGGGGGGAATACGCTGATTTCTGTAAACCGCTTAGAGAGGGCTATAAAGCACTGTGAAGCAGAATATAAGTCTAACTGCTATTGCTATTGCTAAAATCTGATTACTGCAGAAGACTCTCAGGTTTTAAGTTCTCTGGGATCACATTATACAGGAACAGGAGTCTACTTACTCATCGTATTTTTTCACATTGTATTGAAAACCTAAAAAAAAAAAAGAACAGATATTAACCCATATCCAGGGAGATACTCGCCAGCACAGTTAAATAAACACAGCATTGTAAAGCCGCAAGGGAGATTCTTTTAAAAAATGGAAATCATGTTAAGAGTTGAGACGATAAAAAGATGTATTCTCATTGAGAGATATACATCCGTGTCCAGAATTAGGCCCTAGCTGAAATGGATATTTGATCTATATTTTTTTCCTTTTGCCACTGCTCTCGTTTTTCCTCATTTTTGTCTACATTAGATCTGCTAACCGGATGAATAAACAATCCAAATGAACGTTAGTTCTTAAAGGCTATTTATTTTCTAGGGACTAGGCTCTCTATAGTAAGTGCAACCATTTCAGGTCCATGTTCGATCTGGCCTTCTCTGGGCGGATCTTTCCCACGGCCAGAATCTGTGCCTCCGCCTCCTCTTCACATCACGCGCTTAGCCACAAAGATAAGGAGCCAGGTGCAAGGCAATGCTCAACTCCCCCCCCGTCTGCCTCCATGGCAACTCAGAGAAGATCTGGGAGTTGACAATTTTGGGCAATTGTCTCTTTGTCTTCCCGGCCTTTTCAGCCGTTGTGGTTTTGGGAGACCCTACTTTAGAAGTCTCCAACCGTGGTCCCTTAAAGGTTTGCGGACTTCGACTCCCAGAATTCCTCAGCCAGGTAATTTGACAGCGTTGTGGAAGTTAGTTGCTTAGCAGATGGATGGCATGGGGGTGGGGGAAGCCCTAGAAGTAGGAAATGCCATCCCACAGCTTAAAAGTAAAGGAGATATTACGGGATGATCACAGTCCTATCTTCCTAAAAGAGAAATGCTGTGCTTTAAAAGGAGGAGGAAGCCCTCCCACGGGAGTAGGGAAGGAGTAATCGATGTCCGCACTCACCTTTCCTGCGCTGCTGCCGAGTCACGAGGATCACGAGGATTAAGAGCAGGATGAAGAGCAAGAGGGTGGCCAGAACGTAGCCCAGCTGGTGGAAAAAATGGGGCTGTCTCTCAGGGATGATGACATTGATGACATTGTGGTTCCGACCCAAGTTAGGATCTGAATGATAGAAGAAGATTTTTAAAAAAAATCAGTGGGTCGATGCACAGAGATCAAATATTTAGTAAAATTCACCTGAAGCCAGCCCTACTACCCAATCAGATCCTACAAGCAGAACATTTATTATTTAGACTTATATACCGCTTAACAGCTCTCTCTAAGCGGTTTTACACAGTCAGCATAATTACCCCCCAACAATCGGGGTCCTCATTTCACCGACCTCGGAAGGATGGAAGACTGAGTCAACCTTGAGCCCTGTCAGGATCGAACTGCTGAACTTTTGATGGCTAATGGCAGATGGCCGTCAGCGGAAATAGCCTGCAGTACCACTTTTCACCACTGCACCATTCTGACTCATTCAGTGTGAATTCATTCATACTGTGGTATTCGGAGACACCCTACTTCTGAACGTGGCGCTTGTAGTTCGACATCATTGCTATGAACTTTGATTGACACATTCTCCTTCTCTGTTAATATATCAACCCTCTTTGAGCAACATGTGGATAGCAGGGAGCTCCAGGGATTGCTTTCTTGTGGCAGGGAGTTCCAGCATTCAGTTCCATAGTGGGTCATTCTTTTGGACCTCAGGGACCACTACGTTCATCACTTTAAATCCCGCGGATCACTAATATGATTTTTTTTAAAGAAAAAAATAATGATGAGAGAACTTTATTAATATAAGAGGCACCTATTTAATATAACAGCAATTTTAATTATAACAAGATCGTAAATGCTTACTTAATCATAAAATCTTTAAAGGTTGTTCAATGGTAGCAAAATTATCAAAGTTAGTTTAATTATTACAAAATAATTGAAAGTTTCTTTAAGTATTACAGATCTTAGTGTGATATTTGTCCCTGCTTGAGAGAGACAGACAGATATAGAGAGAGACAGAGAGAGAGAGACAGACAGAGAGACAGAGAGACAGACACAGAGAGAGAGAGAGAGAGAGAGAATGAGACAGAGAGAGAGGGAGGGAGAGAATGAGAGACAGACAGACACACACAGAGAAAGAGAGAGAGTCAGAGGGAGAATGAGAGAGAGACACACAGAGAGAGACATAGAGGCAAACACACACACAGAGAGACAAGGACCATACAACTATACAAAAAAATTAAAATAATCTCCAGATTTTCCTGAGGACCACCAAAATGTTCTCGCAGCCCACTGGTGGGCGCCGGTTCACAGGTTGACGACCACTGTTTTAAAGCACTGTTCTTCTTCTTTGGGGGGGGGTCCCAGTTCTCCTCCCAATCAATATTAGAGGAGAAATTTGATGTTCCATGCAACTCTCTACGAAAGGGGGTGGATTATAACCAAAGCTGCCTGCTGGCTATCTTTTCCAGCCAATCATTTTGATTTGGGACAGAGGAAAACTGTTTTTATCACAGGAAAGACGGTAGGAAATGGGTTCTATCCCTCAGCTACCCCGCCCTCAACAACTTTTTAGACATCCCCGTCAATATTTTTAAGCAACAGCTTTTCCATAGGGTTGCTTTTAGCAGCCAAGGCCCCCAATTCGTATCCTCCCTGCCTAGGAGCCTTTCATGCCAAGGATGAGGCTGCCATGGTTGATGGATATCAACCAAGATAAATAAAAAAACTCAGACAACTGTTCCTTTCAATTCTTTCAGGCATTTTAAGGGGAGAGTCCTTCCGAGTCACTCCAGTCCTTCTGAGACCCTTCAGTCCAACTCTTGCTAGTGTCTCTGATTGAGGATTAATTTATGTTGCCGAACTGACAGCCTCTCTTTCTCTCTCTCTCTCTTTCTGTCTTTCTCTCTCTTTCTCTTTGTCTCTTTCTGTATGTGTGTCTCTGTCTCTCTCTCCTTCTCTCTCTCTCTCTCTCTCTTTCTGTCTCTCTCTCTTTCTCTTTGTCTCTTTCTGTATGTGTGTTTCTGTCTCTCTCTCATTCTCTCTCTATCTCTCTCTCTTCCTCTTTCTGTCTTTCTCTCTTTTTCTTTGTCTCTTTCTGTATGTGTGTCTCTGTCTCTCATTCTCTCTCTCTCTCATTCTGTGTGTGTGTGTCTGTCTCTCTGTGTGTGTGTGTGTCTGTCTGTCTGTCTGTCTATCGGTCTCTCATTCTTTGTGTGTGTCATTCTTTGTCATTCTCTCTATCTTTCTATCTCTATCTCTGTCTGTCTGTCTCTCTCTCTCCCTCCCTCAAGCAGGAACAAATATCACACTAAAATGTGTAATGCTTAAAGAACTTCAATTATTTTGTAATAATTAAACTGACTTTAATCATTTTGCTGCCATTGAACAACCTTTTAAAAAATGGTCATGATTAAATAAGCATTTATGATTTTGTTATCCTTAAATAGGCTTTTTTAGTATTGTTATATTAAATAGGTGCCTTTTCTATTAATAAAATGGAAGTTCTCTGATCACTATTTCACAAATGTATGACTCTTTTTTTAAAAAAAAATCATATTGGCGGTCCACGAGATTTAAAACGACGAAGTTAGTGGTCCCCGAGGTCCGAAAGCCTGGCGACCGCTGTTCTAGTTCAGCAGAGTCACAGAAGGATGTGGATACCAAAAGAATGAGTTTCGATAAAACAAAATCAAACCACAGATGTGTGCACACAGGCAAAAGTGTGTGTGGCGGGGTAATGTCCAGATTTCAAGCCAGGAATCCATTCCAATGCAGGTTGCAGCAGTCGTTGTGTTGACTCAGAAAAGGGAAAGCAAGAGCAAGGTGCCAGTGTGAAATGCAGTTCATGAAGCTGTGTGTGTGAG